>SHCU01000290.1:28125-51932 GCA_004307685.1 Ceratina australensis | reverse complement strand
CTCTCTCTCTCTCTCTCTCTCTCCGCCCTGCACCTTCTCTCACGTTACAATAGTCCAAGAAACAGGCTACGCGGCGTTCTTTTGAAAAATCTTTTCGTGGATCTGCGCCCCGACCCCAGGTTTGTACCCATTGTGACGCGATAATGCGTCTTGGGACGTCCCGGTCGCGTGGGATGCAACGGATCTCGTTCGCCGGCAATCCCTCTCGCAGAGGAATTCGTAGGATCCGACTTGCATTAGTCGACCCCTCGATCGATGCTGGAAATTTTGTTGAAAAGTATGTACGACTCTATTCAATGTTATTATCATACTTTTAGAACCGCGATTCTTTTGTGCTTCAATCTTCAGACAAATGCTGCCACTTTTATTTAATCATTTTTTTAATATTTAAAATAATGATTAATCGAAATACACGAAAAGTGTTCTATTACCTTGAATCAAACATCTGAAGATGATAAATACACTCCCCGATGAAACTTTTTCCCATGACAAAATTCAAACAGTTCGGAACAAGGGAACGTAACGCAGATCATAAATTAATCTCTCGAGAGACGACACACCTTTTGTAGTACCATAATCGATTCCCACGACTATGACGTCGAACCCTGGTCGTAGATAATTCACCCGGTAACCGAACAAATATATTTCACCCTCTGTTGCCCTGCTACTTAACCGTTAAACGATCCTAACGAACCGCGACAATAGGTGTTTCGAAACGGCGACACTATATTTCACGCGGCCCACAATGACCGTTATCTTTTTATTTTGACAAGTCTGTTGCGGTCGCAGGGTGTCGTTTTGTGCCTGACTCGGGTCGTTCGTGAATAGTTGCAGCTTGAAGCTGTCGAACACACTCGTGCGGTAACCATGAAATGGGAGAACGTATGAATAGGGATAACTCCTCGTGGAAATATTTTCCTATGTTCATAAAAGAATAGAAAATTTTTCAGTACATACAAAATCTTTCATTACATCATTTCATATAAATATTTTTGTTATTTATTAAATCAATTATGTCGTGCTATATTTTTATAATTGCAGAAATGATTATACTTTCTTCAGATTTTTTATATACTTAATTTCATCCGTTTGGACAGTAGATCTGAGGTTTATAGACAAGGAATCTATGAAGGAAACCGAAGCGAAACGAGCCTTATTTGTTGGTTGATAAACACACCTCGCGATTTAACGCGAGAGCGTGACGCCGGTCGCGGAGCCCGCGTGCTTATTAATTATTCATCGTTCGGTAACGTCGATGCGGTGTACGCAGCGTCGCGCGAAAACGCGGGGAGAGAAAAAGGTAACGAGAGCGATGAATATTGCGATGCAATGGAATTATAATACATCAGCTATAATGGATCGGGCTCGTTGAATATTCAAAGCGGTTGCAGGCCAGACGCGATGGGCCGATCACGAATGACTCAATAGAACCCACTTAAGCCATCCTGTAATTGTTTGTACGCGATCGAGACTTTAAATAATGCCGTGTATCCCGGAAATTTCGGTTCACGGATTTTACCTGGAATTCCGTCCTTTAATTAACACGAGACTAATTTATGGAATGTAATTAAAGAATAAAAAAAATTCCGAATTATATGAAATGTCCATATTTAAAATGAAAAACAGGAATCGCGGATTACTGATAAATCTTATCAATATTAATTCTGATTTGTTTGATACGTCAATTTATTCGAATAAAATCCATACGTTAAAAATGAACGATTAATCGTTTCACGCGTCTATTCTTATTGATTCGCTTCTCCGTGTAAATAATTATTGATCAGGAGGTGAATACTGCAAATGCATGGCCGGAAAACGACGAGGATCCAATCGGTGTTCCCAACTAAAATTCAATTGAAATTTTCGGTAGCGATTCTTTCGCCGCCTCAGACATTCATAATGGGAAGGATGCAGCGGCAAGGTGCACGAGGTACACATAAAAGTTTCACGGCTCTCCGCCGTTTCCCTTCCCGTTCTCGTCCTGCAGCCGTGCGCGTGAGACGTGAACCCACTGAAATAGACGCCGCCAGCAGAAGCCGGGGTTTGATTTACGTCGTTGCACGCAGGCATCGAAATAAAGTTGCCAACCCTCCCGATCGCGAATACGTCCGTAGAGAATGGCGGACGGATGGCCCAGGTTCGATTTTATCATTTTTCAATTTGTATTCGTTCCGCATCCGCCGGATTCCCTTGCGCGGTGGATATTAATTGTTTGATGTATCGAAAATGGATCCTGTGTCTCGCGTGTCAGCATCAGATATCGCGCGCTAGTTTCTGCTTTTTTTTTTATCGCAAAGTAACGTTGCAAATGGGAATTTCGTGTTTCTTTTTTTTTCGCGATGCTGCAGTCTAGAGGTTTCAATGCATTTTTTAAATTGAAAGCACGCGGTTGATGCGACAGAATATTAATAAATGATATTTAAAACGTAATGAGTTCTATGTTACTATTCGAAAGCATAGAATAAATCTTTGATGTGCGATCCGTAAACAAGCATTTTTTTAATTCACAGAGAAGACCACCATGGTAGAAAATTGCGTTATTTCCCTGTACGAATCTCTGTACGCCGACGGAACTAATTTAATCCGAAAGTGCATCCAAAATAACAATTTCAGCAATTACGTTACGTTGCTGACTCCACGGTCTCCGTTCTGAACTCTCAAAGAAACCCTAATAACAGCAATAACTCTAGTCGTCGCCGAAAAACGTGGACTAAAATTGCAACATCCACCTGGTGGATGGTGGCACCGGTGCCGGATCGTTGTTGGAACCGCGAAGAAATTTCATTTCTGCCTGTGCAGCCTCTGCCGGCGTACCACTTTCAACCCCTATCCTCATTGCGCGCTAAAATCGTACACACATACCTCCCATTCATAAATCTTAATTCTGCGCAGCGATAACCACGTGATAAATCATAAACAATACCAATTTTCAATAAAACTCCACTTGCTTCTAACGAGAAATCTCGAGCTTGGTATTATTTCAATGAAAAACGAAGAATCGTTAATCTTCTTATACTTGCAGAATTTATTAGATGGTTTATGGAGGCACAATACATCGTTTGTCCGTGTATAATGATACGCGAAGACTGGTATTAGTGTATACGTGGTGGTAGATTTTAAAAATGGTTTAAATCCACGCGAACATTTATTATTCTCTCCCGTTATTTATTCCGTGCGCGCCGCCCCGCTTTTTCGCGGGGATCTCGCCGTTCCAGTCGAACCAGTTCGACGACCATCATCCGGCTGAGCGAAGATTACGCACCCTCACGGGGTTTCAATTCATTTTTTTTTTTTTTTGCTTCACCCGTCCATGCTCAGATTTCTGAAAATTTTCGTTCCCTCTCCCGAGTCCCACGATTCCAAAGTTCAGAAGCCTTGAAATAATTATGTATTTTATCAAAATAATTTTGCATCGAAGTACGAGATTCTTAGTAAACATAAAAATAATCGCAGATAATATACAGTGAGAGACGATAAAAATATTTTAGGTTGGAATTTTTTAAATGAAATAAAAACGTTCGACGTGTATACACGTCATTTTAAATCGCTTTCGATTAATATTGATAATCTGCTTAAATGTAAAGAGACTCGTCTAAAACAATTGATTTTATTATAACATCGCTCACATGAATTCTGTAGCTGTTAGAGTTCATTGAATTAATTTATAGCATTCAAAGTATTAGATATTTTATATATTTAAATTAGTAGAAAATAAGATTTCTAAAATTAACTTCCGCATTTAAAGGTTTAAAATAATGAAAATATTTTAGTTTAGTTTTAGAATTATGATTTATTAGAGTCCTAGTGTAAGACCCATTATCACACGTTCAAACCATCAAAAGCATCGACGATGCCACCGAACACAAAAACGCCACAAAGGCTCCTTGTATTTGCAAGAAACTTTGAAACGAGGCGGCACCCACGACCTGGCCAGCATCCAGGTCCAAGGATCGACGCGGACGATCTACGAAGGAATAGGCGAAGGCCCGTATCGTGGAAGTTGGCGAATTTTTCAGGTTGCCACCGGTTGCAATTGGCATCGTGAAACTTCCACTTGCCAATTAGAAGAGTACCTCTTGTCCTGTCCGTAGGTGGAACTACGTACATGCGACGGGTCAAGGAAGCCACAACAGTGGACCGGTTGGCGAAAGTTCATGTTTGTTCGCGACACAACCGCTTTCTGAAACGTTCCACCGGCCTCTTCGCCTGTTTTCCCTCGGACCGCTCTCTGTCACGAGCAATTTCCCCGGGTTTCTTCGGTTCCACGTCGTTTATTCCCGTTTGAGTTTCGTCTACCGCCGAGAAGTTGGCCCACACTCATCGGGTTAAATGGGATTTTTAATTCCTTAATGCAATTCAAAATTTCTAGTTACGTAGCCTACCTCTATTATTAAAATATGTGAACAATAATTTTATGAAATTCTCCCCATGTGACATAAAAAACTGTTGTTAACTTCAATCGTTTTGTAATTCACTAACATTATTGAAACCTTTTTCCAATTAATTGCAACGGAATGAAATTGCTCCTCGTGTAGACAAAAAACTTGTTCATCAATGTCATCGACCCGGAAAGCAAATTTCAGGTGTTTTTTTTTGCCATTGTAAATGCCAGCCGTGTGCCGACCGGGAATAACATTTTGAACGAACGAAGAAAGCGGGAGGGCGAGAGTACCGAGGGGGGCAAAATGTAGCCAGTTCGCAGCGACGAATAAATAAAAATATAGCGATGTAACGTAATGTGTTCGCGTCAACAGGGCTCTTTGAAGTGCTCGGTATACATGATTGGACTTTAAAACTGTGTCCAGTTTGTTTAAATCGCAAATAGAGAATTTAAAGCGATTTTATGTACGCAACAGACGGTTTAACTCTCTTTCGTACATAAATTAACGCTCACGGTTTTAACGTTGTTTTTAATCCTCCTTTTCCAACGAAACTAAATAGTCGTTTCAATTTCGTGAATGAATAACGTCTGATACTCGCAGATTTGAACAATTAAATAATTGCAATGCTGCTTTTGAAAATGCATTAACTGTTTCGCTTGTTGGTTCACTTAAAATAAATGTAAGAATTCAATAAACGCGTGCGGCGCAGAGGAAAACGGCGAACAGTTGCACCATCGATGTTATTAAAAGCGTAATTATTTTAAGCGAGACAGCCGCCGGATAATAATTTACCTATACGACAATATGTACAATTATTTATATTCGCCCGAATCGGAGGTCCGTTCGCCGCGTAATTAATTCCTCGGAAATTTCCAATGTACTTACCGCACCATTCTCATTTCCCAATTTGACAGGCCCCGACGAAAATTCGATACCCGTCTCTGATTACAATTTACGGTCACGCGTCACGACGCGTAACGCGCGCCGGGACAAAAAGCAAAACACTATTTTCGTAAAATTAAATCCTCATTTCGTCGCCGTTCAACAATACTCTCCCGAACCAGGGGCCAGCGGCGTGGCTCGTTTAATTCTCCGAAAATAATCGCGCGGCACCTTTTACGCGGAAACAAAAACGGGGACGAAGGGAGATAGTGACGCGGGACGGAACGAGAGGAGCAAGAATAAATAACAAACAAAAAGGAACGCGCGGGTAGGGGGTTGCAATGGCGTTCGATTTTATTGGCCCTCTCCCCCGGTATGCATGTTACCCACGCACACCATTTCCACCGTGCACTCCGGGGAATCGTACGCGTTTTTTTTAACCCCCTACTATCGCACCGGGTGGCTTTTTATGAGCTGTCTCCTAGGGAAAATCGCATCAGCTCACTGTTCCAATTTCTGTCTACTCTTTACGCGCTCCCCCAAGATCTGATACCTTTTTTATAAAAATATACTGTTGGCTTAGAACATTAACACTAAACCTACCACGAATGGTCAAAATGACCCGGCATTAATTCTCCTATATAAATCAAAAATAAAACAGAATTGGTTTTGTCATATTGTTAAAATCGTAACTCTGATTTAAACCGATGCCACACTAAGACACTAACACTAATATTAAATAGTACTAGAATGTGAAAGATATTAAAATAATATATTAGTGTGCAAGTTCTGTCGGTAGGTTTAGTGTTAACAATAATCATTAAATGGAAAACATGGATTCTATTAAAATACGTGAATACTGATAATAGGATTAAACTGATTCCACGGATATTTCACTCTGCAATTTATTTATCTCCACAGGGTAGTCTTATGACGCCGTAGGGGGGCTGCAAGTTTAAATTTGCACTTGGCACCTGATCGGCTGACGTGGCAGGGTAGGTAGGCTGTCAGGCTAGGGTAGGAGGGTATATAATTCGCTCGATTATTTAATAGGTTGGCCTGGCGCCTGGCTACAGGCCCCGGATTCTCCGGTTCCAATCTATATTAAAGCCCCCGTGGCGAATTACTCATTAGTGGATTAACGAGCGGGCACCGTTGCCAACGTTAATTAGGGTCTCGCCATAGAATCTCGTAACGGCCGGCCCTGTTTTGTTTGCGCGAATAGAAAAAATTTAAATAGCTGTTACGCTGTCGGCTGTATTGATTCGTAAGAGCGTAACGTGCCAGCTTAAATCACGGGCTAATGTAGATTATTGCGTAACGTGACTATACATCAGGGATCGTGACGCGACCGCGGGGTGTCACAGATTATACCGGATCGTTCCGCAATAAATTACATTATAATCCAGATTATTCGCTGGCCCTTTAAGCCACTGTGTCAAGTTCCCGGTAGCAGATTACGAGGTTGCTCGAGTCGTCGAACAAGAAATGATTATGTACGAATTTGCCGGAGGCCAAATCGCTGTCGTGGACTCACGATAAAGCGAACTGTTTCTGTTTATCGTAATCTAAATTTAACGAATTTAACACGTAAAATAATTTATCCATTGCATTCCGATGAAACTTATAAATAAATTACCTAATTAAGTAAAATAGAAAATAGAGCGTGCAGTAAAAGTGTTTGCTCTGGTATTTCATTAATAATCCCGTTGACCCTCGAGCCGCGTAACGGAGCGTTGAACGTCACGTTACGACGTAAACGTTACACGTAACGTTCATTATCATGCAGAGTATCGGATTGCGGATATAGTTAGCCCGGGTGGAGCTGACGTGAAGCTGCCAGTACGGAAGAAACCTGACCGATCGCGGGACAGGTTGCGTGAAACGCGGATGGTCGCGTACCGGGAGACCGCGCCGGCCCCTTCAAGTGACGGCTCTGATCCCCGGGTATTTGCGCAGGTGTACGAAACATCGAACCCCGACGGTTGTTCCGGGGAACGTGTATTATAGTTGCTCCCATTGTTAGGCAGTTGGATAACTTGAGACGCGGACGAGTGCGCGTGGCATGCTTGCGGCTACGAGCATTCCGTCTCTCGTTGCTCGATTTACAAATACGACCGAGAACGGAATTAACTTCGACTATGTCGGGAAACGATGATTTCTTCTCATTGCATTAAAACAATTAAGGCGATGTTAGGGATATAAATGATGTCAAGGGTGAAGCATGAAAATGTACTGAGATTCATCGAGAAAACAGTTTCTCAAAGCTCTTCCGTTACACTCTGTAAGCGGCGGGAAGATCTTTTTTTATTTTGCAGTTAAATGATACCACTGACCTTGCGGTTAATTAATCTAATTTATAATAATAATGAAATTGAGTAAAATGATTATTCGACACTTATATAACGTTCTCAATATTTCCACAAACAGTCCTTCGAAGATCCATTCTGTATCACGACATTATTCCGATTCTCTTCCTTCTAAACATTTTCACCTTACAAACGACAATACCTATAATCGCTAGCTGGCGATGCTACGCACTTACAGTCTCGCGCTTACAACTCTGTAATTAATATGATGTAAATGATTGCTTCTAGGTGGTAATGGCGACGACGGGGATCTAGATCCAGATGTTCAGGACTATAGTACCGACGAGGACTACAACGACGTATTCGATGCCACGACCAACGGGTACGTAATTAATTGATCTATGATTACAGAAAACTCATTTAGAACTGCGCTACGTTAAAGTTGATATAGAACATTTAGAGTCTTTAATGATTCTTAATACGGTTCGCGTATCAAGTAATAACTCCGGAGAACTCATACATCAAAATTGAGCCACTGACTTCGACAGCTGCCCATAAATTCGAGCATCTTCGATACACCCGGCGCGAAATCGAGGAATACTTCAATCAGAATTACCGTTCGAGAACAGATAGAGAAGCACGGAGGTAGAGTAGGGAGGTTAAAATTCTCCATCGGAAATGTAGATGCGGAATTAAAAAAGGGATGCGGAGGAGCGGGAGAGATGGGGGAGGTTGCAAAAGGATGCAAGGGAGGATTTCACGGGTCTGTACTATGGAACGGGGATGCCGCGGGGCTTAATAAGGAAGCGGCTCGATTGGTTCGATTCGGAAGCTAATAATGCTACTTCCCGTGCGTCGCGACGCGCCCCGTGGAACCACGGGCCTAGCCCCGTGTGGGCGTGATTAAATTTGAATTCTCTCTTCTTCGTTCCTGACAAGCTAATTCGGACGGGTGCCTGTCGATAGAGCCAATCGAGCCACGTCTTCGGGGAATCTTATCTCCCTTCACGTGTTACGGAAATGAAAATCACCGGCAATCGTGAAATTGGTTTTTCAATTTTTTATCACTGATTATATCCGACAATTTATATCACAGGTATTGGAAATAAAATAAATAAAAAACCGAAGTATCTGTAACGCGCGGTTAGAAAAATATCGAGATTTTCTACCCCTGTAGAAAATTTCCAATCTCGCGTCTTGATTGCCGCGAGCAACGACGCGTGGCGTCAAACGGTCCCTTGTATATATACGTACACGGTGTGGTTCGATTTGCACGGGCGTGTAACGACGGCGGTAATGCGGCGAACGTGATTGAAATTACGTGTCGTAACCGATTCGAAGCGAGAACATTATGGTTACGATATCGCGCATACACACGGCTCGCCGACTTTCAGCCAGTTACATTATTCCCGAACGCGCCACGCGCCTCCATTAATATTGATGCACGGCCCCGATTCCCGGTACCGTGTAACCCATTCCTCCCCCGCAACAGAGGGTTTCCTCGAGAGGGTGGCTCCTCGCCCGAGATGACGCCAGACATCGGCGTTGTCGCGACACGAAAGATCCCGCTGGATCAACTTCTTCCCGGTTATATCGGACGGGTAAACTGCGATCCCCGGGGTGCATATTCAGATTATTATCTTTATTGCCCGTGGTCTACATACGTATTGTTCCGAGATATCGCGTTCCACAAGATTTATGCGTATTTACGATACGTAATGCGTTTCTCTTCCGATGAAAAGCTAACGTCACAAACGTCACGTCACGTTTGTCACGTTTTGTAATTTAATGACTTGGAAATGTAAAATCCGATACTTTTTTAAAAAGCACACGAATTCTCGTGGAAATTCATTATTTTACATGGAGAAAGTAATTTGATTTTTGCGAGAGAAAAAACAATAGCGTAAGAACGAAGGTAATAGGAACGAACGATAATAACTAGGAGATCCTGTATCCAATCTTTTACAGTAACTCCAAGAACCCATCAATCTCAACGCGGCATAACCACGCAATCACGTTCATAAATCACTACGAGAAACAAATTCATCCCTTCATCCCTGCCTCGCTATATCCGTTCGCTTTCCAACCTACCATTTACAATTGGCCTTAATGATCCTGTCATCTTCCCTTTATTTCAACTTATTACTATCTAGCATGTTAATTATAATTAAGTATCGTAGCGAGAGAATCAATTTTATTCTTAAATCCTGTTTGATATCAAATTGCATTCTATCAGAATTTTATTTCAATACTTGTGCAACTTTTTCATCTTCAGAAAAGTTATTTCCTTACGATTTAACATTTTATTACGTTTGAAAATGACGAAAAAAATAATTAAGGTGCAAGTATCATCTGAGCTAATAATTGCATCGGATCTAAATTCAACCGGGAAACGGGTGACTCCTCGGTAATCCAGGAGATACCCGTGTTCAATGATTTGCATGGCGACTTTAAAACGTCGTACCGGCGACAGGAGTCTCGATGGGGCCTGGGGTAAGGAGGGCCAAAACCGATCCCCCGAGCGAGAGAGGTTAAACGTTGCATTATTTATAGAAACCCCACGAACGCCTAATCCCTGTCTGAGACGCTCTTCTGACTTCGCTCGCTTAAAACTGGCGAGCGAAGAAAGTGACGTAACGCGGTGGGCGCGTACAACTGTTAACCATTCGTCGACCCCATCTTCCCCCGCGTTTTAACACCTTTTCACGCCCAGCAGGGGTTTCAACTAGAGACGGTTGTTGTTAGGCTTAATTCCGCGTGGGTTACCATCGACTCCTCGTGCCCTGTTCGTCTGATTGACTACGCGACGTGCAACACCTTTTCGCGAAACTTTTCAAACATAAAAAATTTATCCCTCTATGGGCCAAATATTTTTTTTTAAATCGCAGAAAATTGTGGGAATGAAAAATCAGCAATTATGAACTTACATATGCGAGTGAAAAAAAATTATTCCCTTGATTCCCATGACTTTCATGGAACAACGGTCTATAATTTTTATAGTTCTGTTTATAAAAACTAGTAAAACAATGATAAATTAATACGTGAGCTGCAAGTTACACTGGCCCATAGAGGGTTATAAGAATTTTTCAAATACGAATATATATCGTCAATTTATTCGTAATTAGAATAAATAATTTATCCCGGTGAAAAATACGTGGTTGTATTATTGCTTAGAGAAATAGGAGCGATTTCGAAAAAAATTCGTTTGGTCGCGGCATCAAATTTTTTCCGATGGTGTTCAAGTTTTATGGAAAATCACGGACGATAAAGCGGAAAGGATCGCGGCGACGTGACACGCGAGAGCCGAAACGAATTGATCTCCGCTATTACATAATTTTCGCGCCGCGTTTCGCGCCGTTTCCCGTTGTAAAGCGCTCGGAAATTTTAACACGTTGCCGTCGTTTAATAAACGATATTTACGATCGCCGTCGGCGCGGCGAAACGCGTGAAACTTTCGCCAGTTTACCACCCACGTTTCATGGCGTACGTTCGCTAAATTAATGCAATTTTTTGTTACCCTTCCAACGTTCTATAGCCCGTTTCTCAGAACGTTCGATTCTTACAAAAAAATATATTTACGCAGTGTGATCGTACAACAATTCATTAAATTTTATCAATTCTAATTATAATTATTTCATAAGAATCAGAATTGAATGTATGTTTTTATTGTAACATATTTTACTATGTTCCTACCACAACTTTTAATTAGATTAATAAATATGTGGGAATATAGAATTGTATATTATAATTCAAATTAATCGCGCTTAATGAACTCACGCTATTATTACACGCAACCCTATTCATAAGCTGAACGTTAACAGTGACACTTCTTAAATTAAAGCCAAGGTATGCACGCACGGTGTTTAAGCGGCAAGTGGAGAAGGCGGTTAGGCAAACCGGAAGCCACCCCCGCGTCGCGAAGGCAATCACCGCGTTTGCCGTAGTCACAGTCACGGCCGGTGCGTGTCCGGCGTTCGATGCATGGACACGCGCGGCCACTCGTGTTTACACGCTCGAACGTGATTGCACGCCGGTCCTAGATCGGAGCCGGCTCGAAGCCGTTTCGGAGTAACTAACCCAACCCTTGGTTGATTATTGAATATAAATCAAGCTGGTATCAGTAAGTCATCGTTAAGTTCCGGTGCACCTGTGGCCCGCGGCAGCCTTCGCTACAGATTGTTGATGATTCGGACAGGAATAGTGAGTCTGACGGCGAACATGATCCTTCGTTGTTCGACGAACACTCCATTGAGACCTCGAGAATTATGGGTATTCAGCCACGTGGGATTCGATATGAAGCTATTTGTAGCACGTACATTCAATGTGAACGCACGTAATAGTTAGACAGTTAATTGTTATGTATTCATGACAGATTTAGACAATTGCTGATTGCAAATAATATGAATATTATAAATTTAATTTGGAGTAATTAAATTCTTTGCACTCGATAGGTGACTCACGGTCATCGCTTACTTAATAAAATAAAATATATATCATTGATTAAATTGAATTTAATTATTCAAATTCATGTTGATAATTTATATTAATTTTTAAATTGTCGAGCATACAAATTTACAGTGATTTTATATAATTTATTATAATTCAGTAAATATTTTAGGAAAAATTCCTCGAGTACAAAGGGCTAAAATGTTATATATACGTTAAGAGTGCGCTTACTACATTGCATAATTAGAATGTAGACCGGTTTAATCTGGTAACAGAGTAAGACGCAATCATCTTACTTGTTATTAATATTTCTGATCTTGAAAAATTATATATAAAAATTCTTAATAAACGTGCAGTATAAAACAGTCTCGTATTTAACGTGCGTTAGGATTGCACTTAGTACGTCGGATTCAANTGCTTAATAAAATAAAATATATATTAAATTAAATTGAAAATTAAATTGAATTTAATTATTCAAATTCATGTTGATAATTTATATTAATTTTTAAATTATCGAGCATACAAATTTACAGTGATTTTATATAATTTATTATAATTCAGTAAATATTTTAGGAAAAATTCCTCGAGTACAAAGGGCTAAAATGTTATATATACGTTAAGAGTGCGCTTACTACATTGCATAATTAGAATGTAGACCGGTTTAATCTGGTAACAGAGTAAGACGCAATCATCTTACTTGTTATTAATATTTCTGATCTTGAAAAATTATATATAAAAATTCTTAAAGTCAGTGCAGTATAAAACAGTCTCGTATTTAACGTGCGTTAGGATTGCACTTAGTACGTCGGATTCAACGAACGACGGGATTAATAAAAAGGGAATTGCCCGGTTGTTTTCTGTTTAATCGCATCAGCCGAGCACGTCAGCGATTCATGGATTTTTTTCTCCGCCGGCTCCTCTCGTCTCGGTCGATTTTATACGCTGCTATTAAGGGATTATCAAATTACGGTGACGCGGACGCCGAGAGGGACCACGGGTACGCGTAAAAAGTTTCCCGCGGGAAGTTTTGGTAAAATTGAAATCACCGGTGCGTGCGTTAACGACGCGATACGCGCGACGGTTCTCGTCGGACGTTCAAACGAGACGCGGGTGACACGAAATTAACGGCGTCCGCGAAACTCTCATCGCCGGGTTTCGGGCGGTGCTCGAAAAAGAGCTGGCCTAGCCTCCTACCTGCGTGTGTTTACCATGCAAAGTAATTCTATGCATTTTGAGGAGGTCGCGCGGCGTTTATCAGCCGCTGCGGTGACGCACGACCCCCGCGGCTGAGGATCTCACCCGATAAACGCCTGAAAATTTCACCGGGACGCTGCAAAACAATTCTCCTCCTCGCGCCTCTACGCTCGTTCGAGATGAACGAGGTGAAGCGATAAGAATTATATACGTGTTAATTAATGCAAACGTCAGTCGATAAAACTTGCATTTAAATTAATTATATGATTTCATATTTGATACAGTTCTTTGAATTATAAGACTGTTCGTGATGTCTAGATAGAATCTAGAATTATTTTTACACTTTTCGAAAAATCTATTTTCTTAATTTATGTTGAAGAGTATAATAGATTCTGGATCAATAAGCCCTTGTCAGGATTTCTAGCGAAGTTTCATCTCGTGTCTGAAGATACTCTCTATATCTGGGCTTCTTCATTGGCATAACAATAAGCGACGATCGGGTAAAGGGCCTTTTCAAATTGCACGCACGTCAAACGCACAAAGTCCACCGTGGAAAACGTGAACTACAGAGTTCCGAATCTTTGTCTTGCGATTAATTAAACTACAGTTTACCCTCTCTCTCTCTCTCCCTCTCTCCTTCATTATATGTCAAGAATTTCCCTCTACACAAATTCAGTAGTAATAAACAATTTCTACTGCTCTTATATTTTCTACGTTTAAAATATTTATCTGCTCTCCGCAATAATTGAAGAAATGCCAAAATAATTATAATTTCAAGTGGCAACCACATGGGTTAATATATAAAATTAAACTTAAGAAGGAACTACGGTATTCAGTACAAGTATCAAAATAATATCCTTCAATCTTGAACCATAATCTCGGCATATAATCTTTCACTCAATCTTCTTGAAGACACTCTTGAATGATAATGTAAAGAGAGAAAGAGCTCGCGGGGGATGCACGTCGCTCGTGGAAGTTGCAATCAATTCGTGACTTCCGTTCGATGTGGACACACGCGGCGAGGGAACGAGGGGGCGGGAAAGTAATCGTGTACATTAGGGCAATATAAATCCGGGCACGGGCGGCGGACGTTGTCGCGCGACGCCTGCGACTGGAATATTAAGTATGAATATGTTAATGGACTGGCACCCTATTCTTCTCACCCTCTCGCGACGCGAAATAACGGATTGCCCAGGCCTGCGGACTTCCCCTTATCGCCGGTGATATACGACCGCCAGGCCTGTTTACCGCCGGTGTTTCTCGAAATGAACTGACCCAATATCTCGCCGCGTTTCTGACGACCCGAGGAATCTGTCGTTTCCTTCGTAACTCATACGACGATCGACTAGCTTTAACCCTTTGCACTCGAACAATTTTTCCACAAATATTTCGTGAACTTCTTACATGCAAATTAATGTATTAAAGTTATTAATCATTTGTTTCTTTCGACATTTTTAAAATTAATGTATATATGAATTTTATAATAATTAAGTTTAATTCAATCGGTAATATATTGAAACAGTAATTATTGACCTATGTAACAATTACTTTATAAAACAGATGGTGATTGAGAGTCACCTGTCGAGTGCAAAGGAATCGATGGGATAAAAAATTCGTGCAAAACGGACAATGTGCGTTTCAAGAGGTACAGTAGACAGGTGATCCTCTCTTAAGAAACGATGAAGGTAATAGTAATTTTAATGAGATGTGAAGCACGCGTCGAGTGAACTTGAACTCGGTAAGGATTCTTGTAAAATTCAGGACGTCGCGCGGAGAAAAGTTTAAATTGACTTCAACGCTACCTTGAACGCATTCAAGGTCCCGTACGACCCCGTGAATTATGAAATTAGCGGTTCTTGCAGGATGTAATTAATTTCGAGGCAGCAAACTTTTCAAGAACTCTTAGAAGAATTTAACGAATACAAACTTGCGAGAGCCTCGGCTGTACATACTTCAGCCAACTTCCCTGTACACTCCTTTGTCCCGCCGTGAAATTAACCGTTTTTCCCTGTTGCGATAAACAAAACTTCTGACAGACGTATGTACAAGATCCAACTACAATATGAAATATCAAATGCAACCTGCGCACGTGAAATGTAATATCACGTAGAATACGAAATGTAATATCGAGAAAATATAAAATGCCGAATGTGAAACAAAATCTAATATTTCACGTTCGTAATGGTTAATAGAAGGTTTCATGCAACGACAAATAGATATATAGACAGGCTTATATTATTGTACACAGGGTCTGATTCGACAAGAACTACCATTGATCTACTTGGGAGAAACTTGGTGTGCACGCGCCTATAAGAAACCCCGCTAATGACTCAAAAAGGGTAAACTATTGAACGAGACAAAACATGAACCCGGGAAAACATCTCGCAGACTTCCTACAAGTATGCGTCGTCGTGTAGCACGAGGAGGTAGCGTCCCTACCCCTCGCAGCTCGGCGTTATTGGCATAATCAAGATTCCTTCGTCAATCGGGCGAAACTTTCAACCATGCAGCAGGCGGAGCCCCGGCTCCCGGACCCGAAAACTCGACTCCTTTAATGATCCCCTTCGTTTTAAAGTTACATTGTTAGCAAACGAGCCAGCACGACGGAGTGGCTCGGTAGAGAGAGATCGATCTGCATGTGGGTGGAAACGTTGGCTGTCCCCGGGGGCACCCAAGACGTGGGATCGTTCGTTGTATAAAAATCTGTCAGGCACACGCGGTCCATCTCCACGCTCCGTATCTATAGCCGCTCGTAACGTATCCCGTATCGTCGTTGCGTGTCATTATAAACAAGCAAGCATCGAGAACTCGCGCGTAAATTACATCGAGTGAATGATTTATAAAAGAATTGCACGTCGATAATTAACGATAGAATAAATCAGAAATTGTTTCAATAAAATGGTACGCCTTCCAATTGGTTTCAACCCTTTGCGCTCGAAGAATTTTTCCACAATTCCAAATTCTCTGAATTTTTTACATGCAAATTAATGTGTTAAAATTAATAATTTTTTCTTTCGACACTTTCTAAATTAATGTATGTCTTCGAATTTTATAATAATTAAGTTTAATTCAGCTTCAAGCAGTAATTATTTACCTATATAACAATTATTTTATGAAATAGATGGTGACTGAGAGTCACCTCTCGAGTGCAAAGGGTTAATATCTGATAAAAGGTGCAGAGATGCGGGACGCAACGACGATACAAGTGGGTGTCTTATTACCGGAGCACATTGCCCTTTATTTCATTTCTTTTACGACGTATGAAACAATGAATCAATTCCGTCTCGTTGACACGGTTAGGCCAACTATGATTTAAACGCAGCGAATGGAAGAATCAGGGGCGGAAGGGCGAGTGGGGTGGAGAGTGGGTGGATAGAAGAGTGCATTTTGTGTCTCGGTTATTGGAGCCGGATTAAATTTACCCTCGCTTCGTCTCGCCGCGAAATATCCAGACCCGCGTTATGCCAATGGGCTCGACTGAATCGAATTTCGAATACGCGGAACATAATGGAGAACTCGTGCTGCGAGAGATTGAACTATTTTATTTTATTTAGGACCTGCTGCGTTTTATTGCAACCTTTGTTTCTAATCTTTATGGCGTATTGCAGCTTCGATTACGAAAGAATTTTAGTTTTGTATCACGACAAAATTTATAGAATCGCGATTGAAATTTCATGTGACACGAATTCTATTAAAACGAGAATTTAGCATAAATGATCAATTCAAAAGTTGAAGAATTATGTTGTTAGGTAACGTGTTTTCAAGCTCTGAACGAATTGAAATCGATTAAAAGAAAAAGCAGGATACGGTGTGACCCGCAGGTGTAACCGACGTCATGACAAAATTTTCCGTCCCCAACGGACGCGGTGACGTGAAAATATTTTCCCGCCGGAAGCTACTTTTACACGCTGTAAAGATCTAAACACGGGGCGTAATGATCGTTGAATTTTCATGTGCGACGCCGCGCGGTCGTTGTAATTATGCTAAATGGCGCATGTAAACCGCTCCGATAAAAAATTGAACCCGTGTACCGAGATGTTCTCTCGCCAATTTCTCGTGACAACGTGTTGCTCGCATACATTACAATGAGCATCGTCCAACGGGTGTTCCACAAACGTGCACTAGCAAATATTTGATACGCGATTCGTTGCAACGATCGATTTCAGATTTGAAACAATAATAAACTGCAGATTCTTGTGCATAACATATTGCAAACGAATTTAGAAAATATGATTCGGACAAGTGATTCCTTGAAAAAGTATTGTGACACGTACGTATGCTTTTTAATAATGATATACGTCTCTCATTTTACAGAACCGACATGGAGCCTGTATCCGGGGCTAAGAGCGGCACGCTAAAATTCATACGCACTCTAAGTAACATTTCTAAGGACGCCGGTGGAGTGGCTCATATGAGATGCGAGGTTGTCGGCGATCCGCCACCGACTAAAATTAAATGGTACAAGAACGAGGCACCCCTCGAGGAGAGACGACCTAAGATCACTATTAAGAAGATACATGCGCAGGTATATTATCTCTAATCTGTAATCACACCGACGGATTCTACGCATTTATATGCAAAATTGGTTAGGTGAAAAACGTGAAGAGCGTAATGGTAAAATGCCACGAAGTTCAAGAGATTGAAGACCTAAATACCTATAGACATTTTAATTTCCATACGAATTTTCAATTTACCTGTAATATCCGATTGATAAATTTTTTTATACAATAAATTAGTAGCACATAGTATATTGTCGACAATATCGTGTCGAACGTACGTACACGTGTACGATATCCACCGGTGTTTGTTGTAAAGCCTACCGCGTGAAATATGAAACTGTGCGTACAAATTCGTGAGCCGTTGTATATTGCAAGTGTTTACGGGATATAAAACGTACTAAAAGCTGAACGACGCGTTTTATGGACGGAGTAAAAAGCACGGGACTTTTTCGTTCCTCAGGCGCATGAACACGCCGCGAAGAACATCGCCGGGAGCCGTCTGAAGATCATCAACTTGGATGTCTCCGACGTCGGGTTCTACACTTGTCGCGTAACAAATGGAAAGGATCAAATCCAGAGCGAGGGTACTCTACGGGTGGACTCGTCCAAGAGCAGGCACGGTGAGTAACAATGTTCGCGATATATTTATCTTGAAATATAATTAAAAAATATCAAATATTATGTCCTACTTCTAAACAGTACTGGAATAATACGTGTTAAATATTACGACTCGTGAAACGAGTTGAACGATTGAAATAAAATCAATTCATTAGGTCATTAGGTATGAAACGTCCGATTCGAGACCGAAGGTTCGTAAAGTAATCCGATATTTCATACTTAATGTCCTAATATATACTGTACAAAATTATTGTTAATCTTTTCTACAACTTTTAAATTAATGTATGTATATGAATTTTATTTTATGAAACAAGTGGCGACCGTGAATCGCCTGTCGAATGCAAAGGTTAATACTGACGTGTATAGGAATGAACTTGACGGACTGATCTTCAATTAAAATTGAAAATCTACTTCAATTCACAAAATAAAAATATGAATCCCTGAATTTGTTCGTCGAATCATGTGATTTAATCAGCGGGCTATAAATTAAATGCAAGACACTGTAGATACTAATCGAATCGCACTTACTCCTTGGGTCCTAATCAACGTATCGGTACGATTATCAAATAAATTCTCAAAGCAACAAACAAAATTGTTAATCATTTCGTTTTAACGCATCGATTGCACTCGAGGAATTTATATAATATTTATTATTAGGTCATTAAGTAGTCATCGGACTCGAAAAGAATTAAAAATATCCGAAGGATAATGGAACTATTTCGATTCCATTATCAGTTGCACTCGTCGAATGCTAATGGATACCGCGTACGGTTTCCGTGTACGATGGCAATTAGAACGGGCTTACGGTGTTTCCTTACCGAGTTTAGACGCGACACCATCGACAAATTAATTCTAATCCGTTCCCGTCGACGCGACGCGCGAAGAACCTCTCTCGATCTTCAACGAACGTTCGAGTTTCTTCCTCACCCTTCTTGTTTTCGGCGCCTAAGCAGCCTGCGAGATGCTGCGCGAACTCAATTCCCCGCGGAGTGAATTGAATCGAGCAGAATGCGCGACGCTACGCTGCCTCGTGCTCGGAATGCTTCATGTTGATTTTCGCGGCAGCTACTCCCGCTCCTACCGAGGAGCATGATTCTTGACATTGTTTCAACGCGACACTGTTGATTTTCACGATAGTTGCTCGCCCGACCGTGCCGCAGTTTCGATAGAGAGGCTGTATTAGCATTCCTTGATAAACACGCAATTTGTTGTTTGCTCGAGGAAACGGTGGAACGTTTCGTCTTTAAACAAGTAAAAATTCTAGCTGATAACAGTGCATACTAAGAAAAACTGATACACGATTTTCGACTGGATAAAATGAAACAAAGTTTCGTATGTAGTAATGTCAAAAGTTCAGTAAAACGTGGGACAAAAATCAGGTGATAAAAAGGAAATGGATGATGGAAGGAGAAGGTGTATTTAGAGCCGGTGTCAGGGCTAATTTCGTCTCACACCCGCGGTGCTTGTCGCCCCTCATAAGTCGGTATTCAGCCATAAAAGTTTCCGCCCAGCGCGGTGTCTCGGAGCAGAATTTCCAACGCGAGAAAGTTTCGCCCGAAAAGCTGCCGGCAGCGATGAAACAAAACTGACAGGCGTACCTCTGACGAAGTTACCGGCCGACACCCCTAACAAATTCTAATCTAATCGCGGGTGGAGAAGAGAAGCCTTTCTTTCTAGCCCCCCCGCGTTTCTGCTCTCTCGATGGAGGACCGATGGCCAACCCCTCGACGAGCAACTTTAATATTAGCACTCTACAAGTCAAACTTCCAGCCCTCCGACCAGGAGGATTCCAACTTCTTTCCCACTCGTTCGAAACGCCCTCATCCCCTGACATACAAGCTGTTCCATAGAAAGTAGTAAGGAGTAAACGAGTACCTTTTTACAGAAGCCAAGCAATTATTTATCTGTGATTCAGAACTTAAAAGAATGAATAAAATTAAGCGATGATTCACGGAATTTGACGAAGAGGTATTATTAAAGCTTGTGCTTAAAATTAAAACGTGTGAAAACTTCTCTAAAAATGTTCACATTTGTCCAAAAAGGATGCATTTACATTTTGTCGTTTCAACTGCATGCATGTAAGATCAGCAGTTGCTGCCAGCAACTTCCTATGAAACACTCTGTACCATACCCTACCACCACGTCCTCGTTTACCAGCCTTTGAGGAGAGCATGGCTGAGAGCCTCAGAGGAAATCCTGGCACCGATTTGTTTGAGTAGGGAACAGGTTCGCATCGGTGGTGGTTTTTGTTTTTTGGGTGCTTCCCCTCGCTCGTGTTTTTTATACGGAACAACCTTTGCCGGTAAAGGGGCATTTAGGAAACTTCGTGACAAAGAACGACGAGGTGGTTCGACGTTTGCATCCGCGAAATTTTTTAACGTCCAATTAAATTAAATCGTGCTTTTGGGAAATTAAACATGCGTTAGCGTTGGGAATTAATCTACGCTACGTGGTACTTATCGGTGGAAATCGAGTATTCTCGTTTTCTCTTTTTATGGAAAATATGAGAATTGAAATAAATTTGGTTTTAACCGATTTTGCATCTTTAATTTGCTGAAGCATGGGTCGCTGAAGCACAATGATCGGAAGTAATCGAAAAAGCAGGGTGGTTCAGCTTTGAGCGTAAACGATTTTGTTGGTCGGCCACCCCCTGGCAGGGATGTTTAATTCGAGGTGGCGCGAGAAGTCGAGTTAATTAACGCGGCGCTCAATTATTCAGAGTAGGCCTAATAAGCCGTGTCGCAACTGTTTGCCAATGGTACACGATTGGAACGAGTTTGCGTTGCGCGCGAACCTCCTCTCCACGAGCCTTTTATGGCAAGGTGTTGCTTTCGGGGGTGCTGCTGTTGACCCGTCTAAAGTGGCGTGGAACCTAATGATGCGTAAACTTACTCCATTGCAATCGGCCGCCGCTTTCGCGTGCATTTTATATGATCGTACCATTCGCGTTAAGTCTTTTTGTGTTATAATAAAGCGTGCCGGTTTATACCGATGAGAAAGCATAAATATAATATAGCCTCTTGTCACGTTTAATTCTATGTACTAAAGAAAACGCAGTGTTCAAGTATTTCACGCGACGAGTACCGAGGTACGTTTCATTTTTATCGTTATAATTCATAAAAATTATAGAACGGAATACATTTTAAAATGAAATTACAACGAGGTTGACGGGGAGCGTAAACAATCTCTTAAAATACTGAATTTTATGTTTACTGCACCCTATTACCGGTGGCGGGGAAGAGCCTCATAGTTATTAAGCTTCCTTAACGCCTTCATCACCATTTTTTTTTACCGGCTAACAACAACGAGTCGCACGTACGTACGCGGGGAGGTAAAATTGTCGGAGGTAAATGGCCGCGCTAAAAGGGCGTCTGGCCCTGCGCCTTCCTAATTCACTTAACCACGTTGCCCCCTCGAGTTTTTAACGAAGAGGCTTGAGCACTTAGTTATCCTGAAACCCTGTCAGCCAGGTGCTCGTGTTTACTTAATCTGTCCGAAGAGATCTTTCAAAGGCCCCTCACGTGCTCCGACGTCATGTGAAACGTTACAACCCGCGCGTATGCATACCTCCCGTTCATAAATTGCCGGGTAGTTGATAAAAAGCAAAGTGGGATTAAGAAACTCCTTCATCAAATTAGCAATTACTTAAGGATCTTACGAGAACGCATGATAAAAATTCTAATGTTAACGAAGTCTAGATTTACATTAAATTAATTTAAATTTGCCCGATTTTACATGAAAATGCTTATTTCAAATTACAGGATCCGTAGAATTACAATCCGTTTTAGAGTTCTTAAATCACAATACTCGGTTATAAGTTCCTATCGGGACTCCCAGTTTCTTCCTATCGATCTTCCTATCGCTGTTTGAAATTCCGCGTACCGAGTCCCTCTCTGTGTTTGAATTTCTCTTCATTAAAATTTCCTCGGTCTCTCTATCTGTCTTTATCCCCATCGCAGCTTCGAAGCTTTGTGTTCATCGACTTGTCCGTAAATCGAACAGCCTTTGAGCGTGGCCTGTGTATTGTGTCTACGCAACGTACTGTATTCACTACGCCACGATGTTAATGCGTTCACCCGGTGCCGACTATCTTCCCTCATTGTCAAACTTTTTCGATTACTCTCGCGGAAACATAACTCTAGGATTTACAGAGAATCGATGCGGTCCATCGGAGGTAAAACCAAAATCTGAATTAATTTCTGTGTTTTCTAATTGCAAACACAAATAGAAAATATAATTCGTCTAAATTCTAAAAAATATAAAAATTCAATTTATGTAGCATTATTTTTTATTCGCGTCTCTGGTGAGCAAGCTAATTCTCAAATAAGGATTACGGAACTGTAATGAACGTCTTACACCAGGAATGATTTTCCACAATGAGGAACTTTTTCAATTATTTCCCGCGAAAATAGCCAGGTGAAAGTTGCCAGCTAGCCCGGTCCGGATTAATAATTCCGGAATTAATTAAAATTCGACTAGAACCGAGCGGACCCGGGGTGAAATAAGGGGCAGCGAAGCGAGAGTATCCGACCGGCGAAATCGATATGAAACTCGGGGACGGATATAATTGTGAATTAATCGAATCAGCCGTAAAACGTGATCCGTCAAATTCGTTGAATATCATTCTCGGATTGCCGACGGAGAAACTTTCCTACCGCGTGTCCCCTTCTTGTTTTCACAATCATTTCAACTCTCGTTTACATACTAACTGAATAAAGTAATTTTGCTCGGCACGATTTTGTTATCGACGCTTTATAATCGCTTTCCATATTCGCATACGTAATCAATATTAATTTATATTATTAAAAATAATTAAATTCGAACGTTTGAAACTACCTCGGCCGAGCTCGTAAAAGTCGCATGAAAACTGTTTAAAACGGGAAAAAAATTTCCGGTTCCGCGAGTGGAAACGAGGTTCGTTCGAACGTGATCCCGCGGCGCAATAACGGAACTGATGGAAAAACGAGAACGAGGGAGTGAGAAGAAAATTGAGAGAAAACAGGCATCGGTAGAAAAAAAGAGGAATTTTTTTCGGGTAATAATTGTATTCAGTTATACGCGTCAGAAGCTCGTCGACCGGCGTTCGTATTTTCTGCGTAATAAAACGACGAGGCAAACGGGAAATTTCACTACCCGCTAGCCGGGGACCCTCGCCCGATGAATATTCAAGACACTGTCTATAATTTTTCACATATAATTCCGAGTCACGTCGCCGTTACGTTTCGTTTCACCGCGCGATCGGCCCTCGGATGATTTAAAATCGATTCTGTTATAAATGTAATATTTTATAAAGGTCGTCAGGTTCGAGCTCGGTACCGACGTATCAGTTGATATTAATTGGTCATTAGGTTTAATCATTTATCGCATGATGATACTTGCATCGTCATTTGAAAAAATTAACGTGTAATTATATATTTCGGAATGGACGACAAGCCTGTGACTCATTAATGGTAACGAGTTCAGTTCTGCTTTGGATA
>SHCU01000290.1:6579-25378 GCA_004307685.1 Ceratina australensis | reverse complement strand
TCGAAAGGCTAGGGTCTCATTGCCGGAATTCGGCACAGAATCCATACTTGGAATAGGTTCGCACTTCCCTGAGCTGGGTAACTTTTCCGAGTTCCAATTTCATCACCGTGCGGGTTCGGGAAGAAATATCGCCGAAGGGAAGCTTATAAGGTGATGGATTATTTCCCACCGTTGACCCGACATGGACACTGTCCAGAAAAATTGCGAACCCGTAGAAACTTATTCGATAATCGGATGAGCCTGAAGGATGACTTTGTAAGGATTAATCTTAAGTATCTCGAGATATTAATTTCGTGGTATGTTAATAATTCCTCTTAGAGAAAATGAATTTCTTTTGCTCACAAATTAATTCCTGACCCTTCCTCGTACTCTTCTGTATTTAGTAATGTACATGCATAATTCATTGTCGAATACACTATTCCAAGTACATAATGCATAATCACGAGGATAAATAATTAAAAATAATAAAATCTGTTGGCGAAAATACGGTTGAAGAAAGTTCGAAGAAAGATAATACTTGTAACAGGAAAGTCTGACCCAGAATACTTAAACAACGATTGATTCTACCAACAAAGAGCCGACACGACTAGCGAAACTAAACTTTGCTCAAAGCCGAATCGTAACTCTGGCCAAGTAACGAAACAATGGCCGATAGCAAGCAGACCGGTCTGTAACAACATTCCGTTATTCACGGGAGGATCGGTCGGTGCGAGCCACGCTGCTGCGCCGTGAGCCGTTTACACCGGAAGAAGCGATGATCGTCCGCCAGTAAATACATAACTCCCCACCCGCGTGTGCAACAAAATTCACGGCCGATACCGAGTTTCCGAATTCGAAAGGGATTAAACCCAGACTCGTGTGCAGTGCGAGTCTATTACAGTGCGTATCCACTTATCATACTCTCATATCATTATAGACGAACAGCGTAGCAAACTTCAAAGTAATGTAATAACGATTCATATAATAAATTAAGCTTTGATACGATGTTCAATTACAAATTTCAAATGTTTCAATCATTGAAAATAATCATGAGGGAATGAATAAATTGAAATATTTCTTCCGACCTCTTTCACAGTGAGTATTCCAATATCAAATTTTATCAATCAACGATATAGCATGATAATTTCTCTTCTTCAATAATTTTTGAATACATAACGATAAGCAATTATTGTCTTACATTCTTGTTAAATTCAATTATTATGAAATGAATAAAATGTTTCACGATTCATCGTACTGCTTATTATGATTATTACTCTACAACATGAAAGATGTGATCAGGATTATTATATATGCAACGATGATACGCAACATTGGCGCGATACGAGGGTACGATACAAATGGGTACGTAGATTTGGCAGTCGATCGGTAAAACTGATGGACCTACCAAGAGAGATGGAGAGAGGTAGGCTGCGTGGTACCGGAAGCCGGGAAAACGGATAAATTGGAATGGCGCGCACGCGGTTCCAGCTTTGTATCGACATTTTGGATAATCCCGTAGCCGGCCGCGCGTAGAAATGCTCTCCGCTGCGCTGTGTAAACTATGCACCGGCGCACCACCGTGTACCGTCCGTGTATTTATTAAACATGACCGGCTACGTACACGCCCCCGCCCTCGGGCTACCCTACCCGGTGTACCGAGATCCGTGTTAATTTTTCTGCGAACCGATGAAACAGCCAGATGAATACGTTCCGGAATTCATATCCTCTGATCATGTTAGGCTCTCGGTTAACGTTATAGAATTTCATGCTTCCGTTTCATTCGCGTTTCTCTCAATCCGTGAAATAGTGAATGAATGTACGCTTCGAAACGATTAGAGATCCTAATAAATGATTTTCCATTGGAGGTATTAATATACTTTAATGAATGTTCATATGTATGCGCAATAAAATTAGTGAAATGTTTGATTAACCCTTTGACTTACAATGACGTCTGGGAGGTGTCATTCACTTTAAGTCAAATTCGTACAAATTCCGTTTTATTTTTAAGTTAAAAGGTTAAAACCTCATTTGAGTAACTCAGTCTGAGATACACCTTACCATTAATCTTTTAATTTACAAATAAAACGGAATTCGTACGAATTTGACTTAAAGTGAATGACATCTCTCAGACGTCATTCTAAGTCAAAGGGTTAATCTGAATTTCCAATTTGTTAAATCAATATTCTATTACATGAATACTTGCAAAATTGTACGCACCATTCATAAAGATGATTATGTCGAACGGTTGAACGCAATCGCATCGATAGTACGTAGAACAAAAAGCTCGGGTCGGGCGATTCGAGCACACGTGGGGGAACAAAAGCGAAGGAAGAGACGCGGATCCAGATTGCCGGCAATCGGATATCGGCGCGGTGAACTGGTTTCTCTTTTTGCATCGTTTACAAGTGATTCCGGCGATATTTAAGGATCGAGCTCGCTTACGCTTCCATGGAGGATCTGCTATCATTTATCTCTCGGCATTCCTCTTTTTCCCATGATATGCACCAACGTTTACTTCGAGTGCTCGAGGCAATTAGTAAAAAGTTAAATAAAATCGGTTTACCATAACTCTAAACCGAACTAAAAATTTATGCTATAAGAAAAAACGTGATTTACTTGTATCACGTGGGATGAAATTTTGATAAAAGCTTGTACTAATAGAAAGATTACCATGGATTTTAATTGCGAGTAAGCCGTATGACAAATATATTTTCATCTTTTGTGCGAAATAATTGAAACGTTGCAAATTAATAAAGTCTGTCGCTATTGACAATATTAATCATCGGACGAATGCTAATGGCGTTCATTTCGTATTTACTGATTACTTCCATTCCCAATTATTATGCTGCGTGCAAAAGATTAATCGTGTCGCTTTAATTATTGGGAAATATTAACAACGCCAATACACTTTTGATCATTCCTGCGCCGCTAATGAAAAGTAAAATATTAATAACCATAACGCCGCTTAATTATCGAACAAACGCGACGAGAGCTTGTTACGATGTCCCATAATCGATATAATTCGTTCTTTCGAATAGTAAACAACAGAGTTCACAAATGACTCATTCCCCGTAGAACTCGTGTTTAAACATTTATTAAATCGCTTGGTATCCCATAACTCCTACATTTCTTTATTCGAGAAATTTAATATTGTTCGAGTATTTGTCTGTTCCCATATTTTTAACAGTATTATATTTTCTAAATAAGGAGCACAACCAATCTAATCGCGAAATGATTAATTATTAATAGATATCAAGAAAGAGAGTTTTTTTTAAATCTCGTCAGAATCCTAATCAAAAGTATTTTTTCCTCACCCCTTTGGGTACTGTTTCACACCGGCGCGCGGCCGCTTCGGCCCATAATTCTACGCTAATTCCCGTCACGACACAGTTGCTCAATTTCGTTAATTTATCGTCACACGCCGCGGCTGTTTAAACGGTGATTTAATTTTATTTAATAATGCGAAATTACTCTGATTTATCACGGGGTACAATATGCCTGGAATTCATAATGTGTGTGTGTCGGCAATGCTACTATAGAATTCACGTCCATCAGCTAGTTTGATAAGATGGAAAATCGTCATTTGAAAGATAAAGCAGAATGTGACCGTAATGCGAATCAAGATTGCTTACAGTAAAACCAAATTATAATACAAAATATTAATAAGTACTCGCTTAGTTTTTAAGCATTTAAGAAACTTATCACATATCACAGGCTTTATACCCAGCAGATTGTTAATTAATATTTAATGAAAGAACGTCAAGTACTAGTTTCTGGCTGAAGCACGGTTTAATTAAGAAACGTGCAACTGTGTGCGTGTACTTCAAAGACCTCGATTTTTAATTAAAATCTCTAAATAAACATTTCACATATTCCAACGATTAACATTTTCCCTAGGTACTAAGGTGTATCGAAGAACATAATTATATACCTATGATCCGCCACCAACTCCATCACTTTTATCAAAGCCGTAATTATCTATCTGCGAGCGATCATAAATAAATTCTACGGTCTATTACAAATCATCGGCCGACTGGTATGAATAAAACTCGATTACTCGATCGAGATTGGGGGATAAAAACCGAGTGAGGTTGTCGAAGCTCTCGTATTCAGCAGTCAATCAACGAGACCGTCGTCGGTAGGCAACTATAGCTGCGTGGCAAGGAGCGTGGTACGGGTTGCACGGGCATGCGATAAATCTTCGATTTTACACGACTTATGGTAATCGAGTCCGCTCGACGTCCGGGGGTGTCGAAGCCGCTATAAATTCCGTGGAAATTATGGCGCCACTAAAGGAGCCAATTTCCACGGGGGACCGTTCCGTTCCAGCCTACGACGGGGATAATCCGGGAAAAAGATCATCGCGAGGATTATTAGCCCGCGGGCTCCGCGAAAGTGTTTCCAATTAACGAGAAGAGAATTACGATGACGGCGCCGGCCCTACCCTTCGTAGATTAAAAGTTTCACTTGTACGAATCGTGCGTATAATGCCGGTACACTCCCGTTCAGAAGTTGCCGCGGTTTAAACGTTACTTTTATGTCTGATTACGTGTTGGTATTAAAATAAATTAACACGACGTTTCGTGTAATAATTGTCGCGATGCAATTCTTTTACAATGGTCGCAACAAAATTATCATCCCTTTATCTCCTTCCTTAGAATTGTTTATTCAATGCCTACGAAATTGTGGCCGAGACTGTGCCCTACGTAAAATTTCTGGAAACCTCAAATGATGTATCGTATAAAAAAACGGAACAGGCGTGAAGAAGAGTAATTATTTTATTGCCGCATCGAGAAGTAATGGCTCTGTGAGTCAAGTTATTTAAACGTTGAGATTGCACCGTGGAAATTGACTTACGGATTGGCTTTTTAACATTCCCATAGAGATACGTTACTTCGATTTGCTCGGGAGACACATTTTATTAACACATTAGGCCATACACGATAGCATTTGTCCTACGGTGTGATTACTGCGTCGAATTTATGGGATGAGCAAGTATTCAAGCGTAAAATGAACGACGAATTTTATTACCCGAGACTTCAACCTATGAGGGAATTGAAAATTCAAATACCTCGATATTTTAAGAGCCGCAAGGACGATAGGGAGATGTACGGATGTCGACGGCTCGAAACGTTTTAATGAAACAGGCAGCAATCATCTCTTATCGCTCGTTACCAGTCCCGGCCCGGGCAAAACAAACGGAAAACGTCGGAATTGCTTGTCAGAAAGGGAAATAAAGTCGTCAAACGGTGCGGCGGAGGATCACCGGCCGAATTCGGACCGAGGGTAAATATTCGCGGTCGCAGGGAACGTTCGATTCTCTGACCAAACCGCAACTGCGACGTGCCATCGACGTCCGCGAGAATTGAACAAAAAAAAAAAAAAAAAGCAAAGGGCAACGACGGGTGCCGCGGCAGACCGAAAGATTAATAAGAGTTGAAAGGGGATCAAAACAGCGAGGATTGTCGAAACGTCGAGTGCCGATGTCTGAATAAACATTTATAAAAACAGAATCTACGTATAGAGCATTAAAAGTAATAATACCCTGAAACATGGTAGAAATTTCATTTGATATTTTGTATAATTCCGTGCATTAAATTTTGTTCTGAATTTCAGAAGCACTTCAACGCCAATAATGACTATAAAGCAGTAAATAATATAAGGTAAATTAAATATAAATTCGGCTAGTGTGCATTGATTGATATCCAATTCAACGAGAAGCTGACATTATTCCTCCTTTTTACGAGCCAATCATTGCTAATTCATCGTATCATTCATCTCGTTGCCAAACAAATTACGCGGTTGGTACGAAGCCACCAATTTATTTTACTCTTTCACCGGAAATCCGCGGATTATTCGACGTTAAACACTCCTGGCGAGTTTCCACGGCCGCGTATCGGGGCCACAGAGCCCGGGCGATACGCGATGCACGCATCCCTCATAAATATTGTATTAACCTTCGGTTGATGTATTAACTCGGGGATCTGCATACGCGAAGGCCTCGGACACTTGCGCGCGGGCCAAAGTAGAAGGAGAGGGATTCTGCACGGGTCCGCGCGGCGCCTACCAAGCTTTATTATAATTTCATGTAATTTCGCTAATGGGGATTAGCCGTCGGCCGGACATAGAATAATATTAAGGTGAAACTTCCTCCGTGCGGCTTTAAGCCGTAATCTAGCTTAATACGACCGACGGGGGAGGATTATTTTTCGGGGGTACGGATTCTTGTCGGCTGCGGTAACCAGGCCCGCTGCTGTTGCACGGAGGAGCCCAGCCTCGCGCGTTATACGTTTCCGCGGCTAATTTTCCCCGCGAGGCTCGCCTCGTATTACCGGGCATAAGTTTCGGATCACCTTCTTCGGACTCTCTCGTTCCTTTCCCCTTTCAGGGTTAAATCCGGTTAAAAAGAAACCTAAATACGTATAATAAAAAATCGGTTATATAATCTGATACATAATTGGATGCATTTATCTATTCCATCAAATGTGCAGATTTATAATTAAGAGGCTTGACTCTTTATCAGCAAATAAGTAAATGTTATTGAAACAGCTTTCATATTTCCATAATTATGAAGTAATCGGGAATTACTACGAGCTTAGACAAACACGATTAGAAATTCAACGAGCATTTAGTGGTAAATGAACGTGGGGTAGTGTAATATAATAGAGTAGCGAATCAAAAGGTAGCCCATTAGCGATACAATTAATCTGCATCGGGAATGCGCTCAGCCGATTTAGGAATGATCGAAATTCGCCGATGGCCAACGCAGAGAGCAGGAAACCCGGAGCCCAGGGAGGCGATGGGCCGCGAGTTAAAAAATGCAGCTCAGAAAATAAGGACAGGGACGAGATCGAGCCCCAGGCGCATCTAATTTTCTCGTAATTTCGTTAATGGGACCGCCGGTAGTACCATGATATAATGCCATTAACTACGCTATTAAATCGCTTTTATCGCGTCCTATCGGTGTTCCATTAATATTAATGGGTCGCGCGGTCTCATGATCGCCGATGCGACGTTTCGACGCTGCATCGTTTCCGTTGCGCTCGGTGTCGGATCCTGCACGCTAACGAAATTTCAGCTGAACGCGTTAATAAGGGAATGTGCTGAGAATACAACTGTTTTGGGCACCTCGTTAATTGCAAGTTATTTTAGTTTATCTCATATTCAAGAATAGTGACACTGAAGTGTAAAATAAAACTGTATGTATATTAGCCTAAATTCCACCTTGAATCTGTATAGAAGTTTAGGACTAACAATGATCTATACTTTCTCCAACTCATGATTTCATCTCTTTAATCTAAACTTTCATACAATCATTACTCATAACCATGAAACTACTAAATGTGCAATAAGAAGCACGAAATTTTTAGAAAACCCAATGTTTAAGAAGAGAAAATTGTTTCGCAGACTTAATATCACAAACGTCGCGTCCAATATCGAGCTACTTCCGTTCCCGTTTCACTTTGGTCAACCGCGGGAGTTCCAATTAAAACAGACAAAGAAAAAGGGGGAAAGGGAGTTTCAGGGACAAGTAAAAAAAGTCGGGACAAAACGGTCCCGGATTAATTCCGTCCGCAGCGTGCTCGATAACAATTTCATCCCCGATATCGCTGCTCGATTAGTCGAGTAACACCCAAGAAAGTGGATGAACAGAAAGACGAAAAGGAAGAACTGAGAAGAGAATAACGGGGGGAATAAAACGAGAAACAAGAGAGGGAGATAGAGAGAGAGAGAGAGAGAAAAGTCTCCCGGTCCGGCAGAAGGCAAATCACGTATCTACACCGCCGCCTTTCGTGGACTACTGAATTGAATTTTGGACAACACTTACCACGCCGGCCTCATGAATAATACATTCGCCGGAGTGGCTGGTCGCGGGTGTCGCCCACGGAAAAGTGTTGACCCTTTAACCAAGATGGATGAGGCGGTCGTTGATTATCAAAGACAAACGTGGCCTCCAACCGCGTTTCTTACTGTCCGCCTCTCTACTTCTCCCTGTCCACGTAGACATGCTCAAGCTTTGATTCTTTGAAATTTCGTTTGAACGATGTCCTAGAAATAACTGATCCGCGATCAAGAACGATAGAGAGACTGCCTCGATGAATCCTTTTTACAACAGTGAAAAGTCAGACTTTCATGATCAAACTTTCCGAAATATTAAATTCGATTTCCTTCAAAATTCTGCAAGCTCGTTTAAATACGTAAGAGAGAAATTAATTAAATTGAATTACGAGCAATTTCTGAAGACACGCGTGTTCGTTATTCCGTGAACAGATTCCGGAAACGTCATCGCCTCGAAGAATAATGAATTCTGAGATTCGCGGGGTTTCCGTATTTTCCCCGGTGCCTCCGTGGAAGCCGAGAAAAAGTACGTAATTAGAATTCAGAGAGAAAGGGGCGGGCGGAAGAGGGGAACTATCCTGAAAGCGGCACTTTGCATATAATTTTCCGGGTGCCGCGCGCGATACGCGGTGATACATTATGCTATTACGTTTCATTGGCCAACATTAGACGAGATTACGTTGCTTCCCTTGATATTACGCCCGGTGACTTAATGGCTTGTTCCATCATCGCGGTCTGACTGAAACATTTTTCTGAGATCTCCCTTACGAACGATCCGCGGCGCGGTCACTATCTTCGTCTCCCGTAATTTGTACCTTACCTACCCACCGCCGTGGAGAAGCGCCGCGAGAATTTGCGAGGGGGCCAGATTCTATCGAGGCCCTGGCCAACTTATTATTTTTATCGCCCGGAGGATTCGTTTAACCCTTTCAAGAACACGGAAAAGTTTATCGCGGAGTCGCGCGAGCATACTTAACGACCTCTCTCAGCGTACCAATGTTTTAGGGTTGCGCCCGAGGAGATTCTGTTGAGGGAGCGATTTTTAAATTGGGAGATGAAGTAAAACTCGTTGGGAATGTTCCTCGGAGAAATTTCAATAACGAGATCGGAAAGATTCTTTGGCAGGCTCATAAAATTAAAAATACGTCCGCTTAAAATTGACATTATTTGTACATGCTGATAATAAAATGTAACGGTACTAAAAGTTGAGCCTATCGATTACAACTGTTCTAATTGCAAATCCATTACATCCTAGTTATCACTCGGGATGCATAAAACCGAAGACAAATTATTGCCGCGAGTATCCGACCGTGTTCCCGATAACTATCGCGATGCGATACGGATAAATGCGCATTCCTACGTGTTGCAGGGAAATAAAAAAAAAGAGAAAGAAGGAAATTTCTTATCGACTGGAAACGAGTCGCGGCACGCGATCGTGCGTTGCAAAGTTGAATCGAATACGGTATGTTCACCCGTGTACAGAGAGATGCAACGTCGACGGTTACGTGTCCGAGCCCAGGGTATTATGTATCTCGAACAGGAAGTCGAGAAGATAAGACGACCCGCGATCATTAATAACCTCTCCCTCGCGTTCGCATCTGGAGCTTGTTCCTCCCACAGTCGTTCGCTCCTACCATTCATATTTATACATGCTTACTAATCTACTCTCTCAAATTTTTAGATACGTCTTTCTGACCGTACTTTTTAAACGCCTCTATACCACGTTTCTTATGGAACCGCATTATCGCTTTTACAAGCGTAGGAGAGATGCCAACTAGGAGAAATGTAATTTCGAAGTAACTGTTTTTATTACCGTGTCGACTAGTGAGAAGAGCTGATAACGTTTTGAGATGCATGCTTACGTAGAATTTGTAATCTGAGTTCTATCGTTCTCGGTTTAATTAGAATTCTAAGAAATATGAACTTCCTGTAAAATATCTATCAAATAATTTAGTATTTCGTGAGTATACTTATCAATAAAAATACGTGCACGATTTTCGACCACGAGAAATTCTTAATTCGAGATAACACAATGAATCCTGTGCAGATCCAACGAATTACATGGGATTTTCAATACTGGTTGAATTCATTTCTCCCCTATCCGCGTGGTAACTTTTTTCGATATACAGAGGTAGTTTAAAAAACGAGGGAGAGAATCAGCATCGGTGCATTGTCGATGATAAATCGAATAGATCGCGGCGCGGAAACCGGAGCCCCGGCCGCGTATCGAATTTGCGTGCGACCGGAAATCGCACAACGCAGCGTGTATAATGAAAGATAATTGAAATCAAAACGGAACCGATGCAGGGAGTTCACGTTACTCTCTCGCCATGGAAGCCGTATAAAAATCCGGTATAAAGCACGTCGGCGCTTTCAATCCTTTTTTTCTCCTTTCAAATCCACTTTTTTTTATTACGTATCCTCGTATTCGAGTTTATTACGTTTCCCTTACCACAGAAGTGTTCCCGCGAATGAAAAGCTCACCGCGATCGCGAATGCAATTACACACAACGCTGCACCAGGTTCCTTAAACAGGAGAAGCTGTACGATATTTTAATGAATCCATTTTCCAGCTATTGTTTCAGCTCGTTCTCTGATGAGACGGAGTTACATCGGTGGAACACGTTTTTCCACTTCCTATGTTTATCTTTTATGTTAATTTTATACGAATAAAACCCTACCCTGACTTTGTGTTTCCCCTTGGCTATCGGACTAAGTTAAAAAAGGAGAGATTTAAACCCATGGAAATTATACTTCAATGAAATAATGGCTTATCAGGAAATCAAATTAATAAAAAGCCTAATTAATCAGCGATTCAATTATTCCTTAATTTTCCTTTAACCTACTGATCACCCGAGATTTATGACGAGGACGGACGATGAAAAATAATTTCACCGAGGTTTATTCTAGGTGCAACGGTTCACAGAGTGTTTGTTTGCGTCCCCGACCAGAGCTTTGCCTGGCAAGGTAAATAATATCGGAAATCTGAATCTACTCTCCCCCGGGCCGAGGAGTGGCCTCTCCCGAGTTGCCCGTTTCAAAAAGTTTCCCTGCGATGTTGTTTGGATGCTCGTTAAAGAAAATCATCGATTCTACGATAAACAGAAGGCAGTGGACGCTCGTTCGATCTAATCACACTTTTGTAGGACAATAGAGAAGGAAATTAAAAGTTTTGTTATCTGTACTAATGGGAAGGTCGTTCTTCCGAATCTCTTATCAAACCAAGTTAAAGCATTGTAGCTATTTCTACTTTTTTACGCACACTGTGTTATCGAGTCGAATATCGAATTTTTACGTCAAATTTAATTAGAGATTCGATGTGGAATAGAAAAATCTTTTGCAATAATCGCGAAATACGGATGAAAGAATAAGAATTGTTCGAAGCTCGAAAATAAATTGGAAACATTTTCCTTTGTGTCCACCGATGAAATATCAATAATTTAATTCTAGCGGAATGCGATCGGTGGGTAAAAAGCGTTCTGGTTCCCGCGGAACGCAGGAGGACGAAAATGTTAAAGGAAATGGAATACCTGCATCTAACGAATTACAACGCGAAACGACAATATTATATTTGTTTTCCAAACACAGATATCCGTGTTTCGCTTCCCTGTATATCACAGAGTCGCGAGGAACTCTACTGTTATTTCTCTTTTCGTCCGCAAAGAGCAGGGGACAGAAACGGAGAGTACAAAGCTGAGAGAAATAAAAAACGATGGGTACAAAACCGCACGCGGGTAGCGAAAAGAAAAACAATAAAAACTGAACCGTACCGCGGGTGGGGGGTGAGATGGGGTTGAGCGGAAAATGAGACAGAAAGATCGAAAAATTCGACGGCGGGAGATTTTCAGCGAGCGCAGCAGCACGCCCCTTTCATCGTGTCCCAACTCTTTTAGAATTACGCCGGCACAAAGGCACGGTGGAGGGTGAATAAACCGTAACTGCAAATGCAGGCTTGCGCGCGAATCTGGAGATTTTCAAAAGGGCCACGCGACGTGCCGGGCGTACAAAGAGAGCAGTCCTCGTACCTCGTCGTCGGGGGAACACCTTGAATGTTGGGCCGGCAAGATTTCAGCTGCTCGCCAGTATCATATTTTATCACCGCACCGCGCCGCATCTTTCTCAGACTCTGTAAACGAGGCCGGGTTCCTCGCCGAAAAGGAAAGTGAAATGTGAACTCTCGGTAACGACACAGAGAGACGATCTCAGGCAATGATATATGAAATAAACTGTAGTCTATATTATAATTTTAATTGAAAACCTTAAGCAGAACCTTCGGTAGAGATAATCTTAATGATCATTTAGAAATATAGTTTCGATATTTCTGAAGACCGACTAAAATAGGAATGAATAAGACATTTGTATTAGTTTTAATGTGGAAATGTAATATGATTTTAATTGAAGAAATGATTATTGTTACAGTGCCTGTCCACCCTGATCATCTCGTCGATCAAGCATCTGATGACAATAAATTTTCCCCGGACGTACCCAATGGAAGCGAATTTATAGAAGGGTAAATATTAAATATCTTCAAATAATCTAATTCGATTCACAATTAATGCAGTCTTTATACAAAATGCTATTAATAAATATTGCATTAGAAACTATATTTCTCTCTTTGAATATAATTTTTCCCAAAGTTTTAAAGAGTTAGAATCTTACTGACAAAACTACCCCCGAAAACTAAAACTCCGTCTAGCGTCGGCTTACAAATGGACGCCGGGTTAAAGGGTCAAATGACATAAGAGTTCTGTTATAATTTTTGATAGATAATTTATAAATATGAAGCTACTCTTGTACCTAGTATTGTTACAAAACGTGTGTATTTTTGTACGTGCCATAAATAGTGTCAAAAATGTTACAAATGTTACAGAAAGAAGGTGATTGCTCCTCGTTTTGAAACGAGGTTACTAAACAACTATCATGAATTTCGCATAGTAACAATAGAAAAATACTATTTCCATTGTTGAATAAATAATCGAGCGTTATTAATTTAGCAAATGGCATTTTCATTTTTACCTTTTTCATTTAGCAATTCAGAATATTTCACTGTTTACCTTTTAAGGTTATGTTTTGAAGGAAAACAATTGTTTGTTTTCGGGAGAATCATGACATAAAATATTCATCTAACGAAATAATAAAACAATATTCTCGTCTTACATAAAGAATGCATCCTATACAAGTGTTCATCGTGTCAAAAATAACTAATTTTGTTATAAAAAAATTATTTTTAATCTATATATAGTCTATTTAATTTTTTATAATCCTGACATAAAATTGTTTTTGTTTGTTAACAGCGTCGGACCTGGGGATGGAGCTGGGATGTCGACGCCACACATTTCTCACCTGGCACCGACAAACCCATTTAGTATATTACCACCAAGTCCACAGCCTACTAGTCCTCAGTCTAGCACTATCGACGTTCATGGAATCGGCGGCCTTAGAAACGTCAATATGCAAACCCCCGGAAGAAGAGACAATCATGAAGGGAAATGCGAGGTATGGAAATATTTCTAGAAAATTTTCTATACATTCAATCAATCAATGAATCACAAGAAAGAAATTTTGATTGTTTCAGATATACGTAGGGAAAACGTGCGCACAATTTCTGGGAAATCAATCAGTTTATATTCCATATCCCAAGACGCAAAAATTATTGGATGAAAAATTAAAGAAAGCTTTTGGTGTTATTAAATTCTCGAAGTAAGCAGCACTCTTAATAAAATCGAAATGACGTATACGAATACAGTGGAAACTCAAAATTTCTTTTTCACGTTTCAGTGAGGTGTCATCAAATTGCGAAGGCTACGCACAACCGTCATTATGCTACTCAGCGTTCCCGATATGTCGAGATTCAGCCAGTATTTTAAAACTGAAACATTCCGAAGCTAGTACAAATTTGTTTCACTTCTTAAACGCGAATCAGGGAGATCTGTCGAGGGACGCAGGAGACGTGGACGACGCGGATGACATTCCGGAGCACGGTATCCCCAGGAAACGAAGCCCGACGTTCGGTCCTGGTTCAGAGTTCAACCCGTACAAAGATGAAAAACCTCCCAACAAGAAAATAATTAATCAGAGCTACGGGGATATCCAATCGTCTAACCGAAACGAAATGAATCGTAAATTACGGAGGATCTGTCGACAAGAATGCGAGATGCTCGAGAATGACTTGTGTAAAAAGGAATACGCAATTGCTAAGAGACATCCAATGATTGGACATCAAGTGCCTTTAGTTGACTGTTCTGATTTACCAATGGAAGATAGCCCCGAGGCCCGGGACTGTTTGAGCCTCGGAATATCATCGGCGAATAATGTACACGAAGGTAAATATAAAAACATTTCAATTTTTTCAATGGGAACACGACTGTATCTTAATGAATGTTCTTTACGCAGACGACTATTGCTACTGGGGAAACGGGAAATCTTACCGCGGCGTCGAGAAAACAAGCATCAGCGGTAGACCGTGCATGCAATGGTCGCACGGCGAGTTCAACCTGCAGATCTCCGATTACCCTGAATTAGCCGGGAGGCATTCCTATTGTCGCAATCCAGGCGACAAGGAATCCCAGCCGTGGTGTTACGTTTATGTCGATAGTAAACCGCAAAGGGAGTTTTGTAATATACCTAAATGTGTTGAGAACTTATGGATCTACGCGTTCGTTGGCTTTGTACTAACCGGAGGGTTTGTTGTCATATTGGTTTGTTATTGCTGCTGCTACAGAAGCAGAAAGTCTACCAGGCAGATGAATCATCTGCCCACAAATAAAATGTTAACGGGTATACAATGTGACAAGAATATATATGATGGAAGACGGAGCACAACGCAGCCTATGGAAATGAGCTCTCTTTTAGCGGGCCCCGGTAATACCACTCCGGGAACGGGAACATTAAGCAGCGGTAGTAGTAGGACATCGAACAATAGAGTGCCACAATTTACTACCAATAATGTCGTGCTTTTACAAGAACTCGGCGAGGGAGCTTTCGGTAAATATCCAATAGATAGGATTTATAATAGAACTTACTAATAAATGGCTCAATGTTTTTATATGATTCTTCTAGGGAAAGTATATAAAGGAGAGTTACAAACGGGTAATAAATGCGAGCCACCAATTTACGTAGCAGTGAAGACATTAAAAGAGAACGCGAGCCCAAAAACACAAAGCGATTTCAAACGGGAAGTTGATTTAATGACGGACCTGAGGCATCCGAACATTATTTGCCTGTTGGGCGTTATTTTGAAAGGTGAACCGATGTGCATGCTGTTCGAGTACATGACTCAGGGCGATTTGCACGAGTTTCTCATTTGTCATTCGCCAAGAACGGACGTCCCGTTGAACAATGGGACTGGAAAGATTTTAGAACAACCGGAATTCTTACACATCGCATTGCAAATAGCATCAGGTCAGTTTACAATCTGATGAACTGCGTTCTGAATTTTGTAGCTATTTTACTTTACTGAATATATCATCTTAGGTATGGAATACTTGGCTAGTCATCATTATGTTCACCGAGACTTGGCCGCGAGAAATTGCCTGGTCGGTGACAACCTGACAGTAAAGATCTCCGATTTCGGTTTATCCCGCGACATATACAGCAGCGACTACTACAGGGTTCAGTCGAAAAGTTTATTACCCGTTCGATGGATGCCGCCGGAATCAATTCTTTACGGCAAGTTTACGACGGAGTCCGACGTGTGGAGCTTTGGAGTCGTCTTATGGGAAATTTACAGTTACGGTTTGCAGGTAATGGAACGAAATAACAATATATAACTCAACAGCGATAATACTGAAAAATAAGTATCGCGATTTGAAGTATTACAATTTAATTTACAGCCGTATTACGGATACAATAATCAGCAAGTAATAGACATGATCCGTTCGCGACAACTACTACCCTGTCCCGAAGATTGCCCAACAATGATCTACAGCCTGATGATGGAATGCTGGCACGAAGTAGCGAACCGCAGACCACAGTTCCCAGAGATCCATCACCGACTTCACAACTGGTACATAAATCAAACCTATCTCAGCGATTTCTGTAACGAATCTATCACCAGTTATTCTGGGAGCAGTCACAAGAGTACGAACAAGACCAATTCTACGCAACTTTCGGCACCGATATACAAATGCGACCCGAAGGACATGAGCTTTAAAGGAACCATGGAACAACAGCAGCAGTTCTGCAACTTGAACGAGCACAGTAACGGGATCATGATGATGCCACCGGGCTTTCAAAACACGAACTCTATAGATCAGAGGACGAACTGCGGGTTCAGTGAGCACGGAACGCCGTTGAAGGCGCCTATTTACCCGAACCAAACGAATATCAATATGAACGAGTACGACGACAAACAGTGTTGCTCGCCGAAGTTAAGTGGAGCCAAGAAGGTACTGCCGCCGGCGCCGCAACCGATCTGCAAGACAAACACGCCTAACGGTACCAGACCTATGCAGAACGGAGCGCAATTAGTCGTCAGGTTACCGGACCCGAGCAAAGTCACTACCGAGACTAGGGTATCGAAGTGAACGCGTACCAAGACTATTCGTTTAGACGATTTCCGTATGTTTTTACCTTAATCACCGTAAACGTTGCACAAGTTAGACGAATATGCGGCTCGAACTCGGGATGAGGTATAACAGTTTTCTAAAAGCGACGACTTCGGTCAAGCACCAATCTTGTACCTTAAAGAGTATCGAATAGCAGTTTAAACGGATCTGATAGTAAACTGCTACATCGGTTTTTTTACAATCTCTCAAAGTTACGAATAACTAAAATGAGTAATTTTGTCTTTCCCTCCGATAGATGATCACTGCCATGTTTCCGTTCCCCGTGTATTTATTTCATCGAAACGTATTTTATACCGTCGATACGCATTGAACATGGTGTACAACAATAAAAGTTTTTTATACATACAATATATGGAATATACATACGTATAAATATATGCAGCGTAGGACGTAGACTCGATCGTTTAACGATATCGCGTTTACCTTATGCATTATATCCCGATTCATTGTATTTGATGAAGTATTATAAATGAGCATGTACGCGCCCCGTTGACATAAATTTTGTTTTGTGCTGCTAGTTCATTGTTAGAAAGAATTTATTTCTATGATACGTGAATCTAGCTCTTCAGACAACAAATCTATTCTCGGTCAGAAAGAATAGCCTAAGACTTTGTAATTACACGTGCAAAACCGCCACTGAACATGCGTAATTTTCTGCTAGAAGTATTTTGCGGGTGCGTTCAATCTACATATTGCGGGACAATACATAATACATTTCCGCGAGACTTATTACTATCCTTTGCATACACGTAAACGCGACATCCACGAATTTCTCGACTGATCTATTGTTGCTAGATTGTAATATAAATGTAATATGTCGTGTGTTTGCCGGGGGGCTGACGAATATTTCAGAATCGATCTCCAGAAATGGCACAATAATCAATTAATTGGCTGTATGTCGTAGCATTAAGTCGATTTTTCACACAGAAAGTTTTCGTAATTGATAGACAGTATCCCACGCGTAACTAATCTGCGTTTCATTTCAAAACGAGAAGCAATTCTAATCATATCTAAAGACGGTGAATGGCAATTAATCCTGCTCAAATGAACAGCTTCGATAAGACTTCCATGTAACAATTTGTTTGATACTGATAATGATAAAACGTTTTTTATATACTACTTATACCGTTTCGTATTTTAAAACATCCGGTCGTTTTGCGTAAGAATTTAATGAAATCACGTGCTCTTAAAACGAAAATATCTTTCATAGAACAGTTTTTTAATTAAGCAATATCAAGAAAGCGATACTTAGATTCACCGCGCGGAGAATCTAAATTTGAGATGAGGCGATTGACGATTAGCGAGTCTGTTAAAAAAACTGCCACCGCTATTAACGTGTAAATTATACAGGATCATATTATTCGTGTATAGAGCGTAGTATCTACGACTACATGTAGAGCAGGCGTTACATCTTGATAAAATAGTTTGAAACTAGTCTGTATCGGAGCTCGAACGAAATAACAATAAGAAAACAGGAAAGGAGAATGAACAAACGAATTTAACGCCTGTCTCGTGCGATAGCGTGAATTATAGTTAAAACTGTAAGCAAACGAATTACATAGTTTACGAGAGCCTAGAGTGAGAGTGTTTGAACGATATTGTATTATACTTTTTATAATTTTTCTATATTAAGAGCGTAAAGCCATGACGGATCTTCGGCCAAGGAAGGGCGCGACTGATCGGCTGTTTAAAATCGATTTCGAGAGTAACGATTTACTAAATTAAGTTTTAAGAGGGCGAGAGAGAGTGAATGAATCAGAGAGAGAAAGAGAGAATTAAAGAGGGAGAAGATTTTCGAGGATGACGAGCCTACGAATCGGTATTCGTATTATTATTACAATTATATTTGATATTATTATTACTATTCGAATTTATTGTCAACTACATGGTAATCCTTTCCGCGTCGGATGCTCGTCATCCGGTTAGACTTAAGTTAATTTATGTCGACCGCACTTCGACGAAGGATCATAAATTTAAGATCTTTATATATACATATACGATCAATTACGATATATACGATCCATGTCTTTTGTATGAAAGCGATATTATTTGATTTCTCTATTCATCCCTGTCACACCTCCAGTCCAACCGATCTATGTTTTTCATCTGCGGCAACCTAACATTTCTCTAAATAAATGTTAAAACACGTAAACATGCGTAATGTAATCCTTTCTCACTTTACACTAACAGCGATTATTAAAATCCTGATGAACTTCGAAATACCTCTTATTACTAGTTGCGTTACGGGCAATTTGTCACAGCGAATATTTATCAATGTCTCATTTTTATCAATGCATCGAACGTAAGAAATAATTGCAATATGCGTTGCGAAACACACCCGCGACCTAAATTATTTTTCCGTGTTATAAAGATTTATCAACGCAATTGTGCGCTATTTAACAAAGTTAACTACC
>SHCU01000289.1:59587-113161 GCA_004307685.1 Ceratina australensis | reverse complement strand
ACTTCGTGAAACGTTAAAGTTATGCGATTGGCTTCGAACGGTTTAACAAACGTGCAGGAGGGAATTTAGTTTACGCGTGAAAAGGCGCAGCCGACATGTCGCGCGACGCGTCTAATCGACGTATACGAAGTATGTATATACGTTTGCAAGCGGGTTTCAAGATCAGCTTCAAGTGGCAAGCAATTTCTTGACTTACCGACTACTTTGCCGGAGTGAAACGAAATTGCATTCGTTACATCGTAGACGACCGACACCTCGAACTTTCTCTACGCCAGACCATTTACAACTTCGTTACAACTTTCCGCGAGAAGGAAACTTGCTCTCGCAAAATACCCGACGCCTCAAGTAGTTTTTAGGATTTACCAGCCGCATACTACATGGACCCGAAGTCAATACGCGAGGGTTGAATCCAATTTTTTTTCCATCCCCTATGGAAACCTACGAAGACGCGAGATAAATCGAGCCCCGCCGCTTTTGAGCTCCTCGAAAATACTTGTCGCTTTTAATTGGGGACCGTTGAAGTGGCGGTCGTTAATCTGGTTTTATCGGAATAACCGACGTTAGTATCTTTCGCAAGAGAACAACCCTTTTGCGAGTCATTACTTGCGTGTCTAATTTAAATCGAGATGTGACAGTGCTTTAAAGAGGAATTATCAACCCCGAAGGTCGGCCATTAAAAGTCTTTCTCGAGTGGTTCCTCTCTTAAAGTAATTATGTTTAGAATCGGAAAAATAATATATAATTTACATTTAATATCGATTGAAAACACGTATATTTCTTATGCGACGTTTTTTATGTATATAAAATTTTGTATAGCGGTTCGGCATTAGTGAACAATATTCTGTGGCACTGGGTGACGGATTAAGGGAAACACGCTTAGCAAATATTGAACAGCAAGGTTGGCCACACGCGGTCTTAAAAATAACAGACTTTCCTGAAAGCTCGTAGCGGATGGGCACTCGAAACGAAAGCCTGTGACACCGTGAAACGTTGTCCCAAAGTAACGTTCTTTTCGGGCTCTGTTCGGACACTGGACGAGAAGGATACGTGTTATGATACCACGGTTTTCGGTGTTTGCTTTTTCCGCGGCGAACGAAAGAAATCGCGGTGGACAGCTACGAAATTGACGACTCATTGTCCTCGAGGCCCTCTTCCTTTTTCAAACTCCGCGTCTCGGATAAATAAAAGTCGCCTGGCCGGGTTAATCGGGAATATCCGCGGATGTTATTCGAGCACGATTGGAAGTGTTATTTAAATACCGATGGTGTTTTTTCAGAAAATAACCTCGGAAACTCGCACTGCACGGTAAATGCAAATTTAATAACTAATTTTGCCCGCGAGAAGTTTAGACGCGGCGGATGTTTGTGAACGTTCCCGAGAAAAACTTATAGTTTATATTTCATCTAAATTTGAATGTGCTCGACTGTCGTGTATAATGCATGAATTCGAAAATTCCCTTGCGCTACCAGAAACATGAATTTCTCTTCACTTCGTGTAACATGGCGTTCATTAATCATTACTGTTTAAACATTTTTGTACAAAGTTCCTATTACAACGCTATTATTACCAAGTGTACTACGTTAGTGAAAAATTTTGTTAATGAAAAATCTGCCTTCAAACATAGACCGTTAATTTAGTTTCCTTCTTCTCTCAATCGTACTCAACTACTAACAATTCTCTAGTTTCCCATGCTTGATAATCCTATTTCGCATGCTTGACGTAATCGTCGAGAGTTCGAAACTTGATCACTTGCGCTACGGTCTTACACCGAAGTTCCCTAGTATAGTTTCTCAGTAAATCGTCGGAACAGAAAGAAATCTGAGGCAGAGATTCTCAAGTTTAAATATATTTCATTCTGTCACGTGGAATGAATGAAACTACTCATTTTTCTTTATCTAAATATTTTTCATACACTTACAGCTTGTATTGCAATATTATATCCAATCAGAAAATTTGAATCGACACCAGTACGGTTGCTCAGAGCAATATGAATCCGACAGATTTACAAAAAGTAACATTTGTAAGGTTGCAATTAGCGATGATGTTCAAGTGATAGAGGTATTGTCGGCGCGTGAATCGCAATCGTGAAAAAGAAATGTCAGCTTCGTTCAGTTTCGCCCACTCGAAACGGGAAGAAGACGAATCTAATCCCGCGCTCCGTTTAAATGCATGCGTTAATTGCGCGTACGCGCAAGGCGTAAATGGCTATTCAGAAGGGTTACGCGCCCGACGAGCGACGTTTGAAGCGTTCATTATGCGCACTTGTTCCGCGACGTTGTTAATTAGATACTTCAAACGATGGAACCGAGACACGTTCTCGAAACGACGTTCCCCAAGATGACGATCGCGAGACCAAAATCGCGTTTTTTTTTATCATATACATGCAAGGATGAAGAAGGCTGTAATGAGAAATACGTAGTTGTCGAAGAGTTCTACTGTGATACATAGAATGTTAGGAATTGGGAACTACTGAACTCTGTTGCATTTAGGAACGACATCTGATTTGCATCCATTTTAGCAAACTATTAATTACTTAGTTGAAAAGTTTTATTGCCCCTCGAATCGTATTCCTCTTATTTGTCGAGCATTGGAAAATTTATTGTCTCTAAGATGTAGTATCATAGTTATCAAATACAAGCGCAGCTCGAATTACACTTTTCAATTTTACATTATCGGCCTTGCACCTATGGAACCAATTTAGATAAGACGATCAGTGACATGAGCTAGAAGAAAAATGGGGAAGGAGTGTAACACGAATCTAACGGTGGAATATCCTGAATGACGTGACCCGGATCTTCCAACCCATCCGTGACTTCTCGAGTAATTGGTAGTACTCCTGGGTCCTTCGCTCTTGATCGGTCCTGATTGGCGAACATCATTTCAGCAAATAGATCAGACTTCGACTATAATTGACGCGATTCTCTTCAAAAATTCCTCGAGATGTATCCTCGCTTTCGAAACAAAAAATCGATTCAAAAGCAATACGTCGTTTATACAACACCCGCGCAGCTTCTATCCGGTGTAACAAATAAAAAAGTCCATTCTCGTCGGATAGGGATTAACTTCTACCATTACGCGAAATCGACGAATATTTTTTTCTCGCTCGTTCGTTCAGCTCGGAGTAGAAGCGCAGAGAAGAATAGAGGAAAGAAAAAGAAAAGTTGCGCCCGTGAGTCCACTCTTCGCTCGACGATTCATGGACTCAGCGCGATCTCATCTTAAAGATTACATCTGAGAGGACTGTAACGAACGAGGGATCCCTTTTTCCGTCGCCCCGCGACTGCTCCGATTCCTGCTACCCTTTACGACGCGGACCACCCCGCCCCCCGGTTTTCCCTCCCTCAGAGACAAGACGGGTAGCGGGGTAACTTCGAACTGTTCTTTGATGACGATGCGTCGCCGACTCGTACCCATAGCTTTATTTTATAGGCGTCTCCCTCGATCGAGATATTGATTGAGATTCGCGAAACTCGCCGGAGGACTAAGACCCTTCCTCGGATCGGTAGAACCTATTCCAGGAGGGCGGCGGGAACTCGGTATTCCAAAAACGTTCCGAGTACCCTATCCGTGATCGCGGATTTGTTCGAATCGAGCAGCTTCCTACCAGGGATAGGGAAGAGAAATTGTCGGGAAAAATAATGGTATCTTACGTATCAATTGAACGCATATCGGAGACTCCGAATCAATTACAACAAGACCAAAGGTCCTGGTTAATCGAGATCGCTCCTCCTATCATAAATTTCACGAACCATCTCCTTTTCACTTCAATTCCAAATCAATTGGATATTCGATAGAATCAACGTTTCATCTAATCTTTCTTATTTTCTTCGTTGGGCCGGTAACACCATTCCAAACGTTTAGCTGCTGGATGACTTATGGACTCGTAGAGAGAGAGAGAGAGAGAGAGAGAGTCTTATTACAAGGCGTCCGTGCGAGTCGGTCACAAGGACCAATTCTTCGAATCCTCGTGACATGAAATCTGTCGCGTTGTCTTAGTTTTCAATCATTCAAAAAGGACGACGGGGCCACTCGTAGTCCTCGTTGAACAAGCGCGTTAATAGCGAGAAGAGCGCAATGCGTGTCGCACAATGCGTCGCGTCACGCGTCATCGAGGGCAACGAGCCGTCCGGGCTGAGGAGGGAACGGCGGGGATACGTGGATCCGGGGCTCGGCTCGCGAATCGACGGAACGGTTCTCTACCCCCGGGTGCGTCATTTCGATGCCATATGGGACGGCCGCGGATACCTAAGTTTTCGACAATACCCACTCTTTCCACTATTACTGCATTTCAATCGGCCACCCTTTACCGTCGCCGTCCTGATCCTTTTTTTACTCACAATTTATTGCGTATCCTTTCCTTTTGTGGCCCGAGGATGATCCGAATCGCGCGGGGGCGAACAGGAACGCTGTGCCAAGGTATTTGTCTCTATTCCTTTTCTCTCGGTCATGTATTTTTCATCGACAGCGGCGACAGGTTCGGTTTACGTTGATTCATGATTACCAGATTCATAGCGAGCGAGACCGATAATAAAATTGATGTGATTTATGAAATTGTATTCGCAGAACTCATGTTTGTACAGCGTCGTGAAATGAATATTGTTATTGTTCCTCATTGCTCTTTAACGGCGTATCGTCTGCAGGCTGATCATTGCGGAACAGTGAGGGGAATTTTATGGCGTATGGAAATGTGATCGATGATAAGGTGAGATTGGGTGTCATATATTTCAGGTGGATTCCGGATCGTCGAAATAGTATCGGAATTAAATATCGTGAATAATATGATATATAATTTTGAAAAAGAGTTATAGTATTCATTGATGAACATCTTAAAATTTGTGTCATGCATTTTAACTAAGGAGACTCGTATCGGCTGACGACAGATGTCTGACCACGATAATGTGATGTCAGCAGTAATACCGAATGCTAAGGAAATCGATCATTCTCGACCTGGGAAGACAAGGGTCGGGCTAAATTGCGGAACGGGGAGACGCTAAGGGCAAGCTAGGTTGCCGAGATGTTCCAGTGGACCAGCTTTAGGTATCATGGGTAATGTCCTTCTAAAGTGGCGAACGATTTTCTCCCCCTTGGATTCAAGCCGAGCACATCTCATTGAATCTGTACAAATTTCTCTCGACCGTAACACATATCTATTTATTAGAAGATGGAAAGCGAAGAAGGGAGGAAAATTTCTCGATCGGTGATGACAAGGATAGAAGAAAAACGACGAAGAATGCGGATCAGTGGATGCTGCAGCGAAAAGGAATCTCCTGTAAAAGGTGACGTCTACGGTGAGTGATTTTATTAAAAATTCATGCGTTCAAGAACTGCTGTCGGAATCGTATACCCCGTGGCTGGGTTTACCCTGTCAACCCTCTTCCGTGACGCCAGCGCAGGTTGGAGGTTGATCTGTTCGGTTGACGACGCGCACCAAGGAAAAGGGTGTGGTATAAAGATCATCGACGTACGGAGGTAGACGATGAAAACAACTCCGTCGTGTCTCCCGTGAGAGACTGACAGGTACCTCTCAATACGCTTACAAAACCATTGTCGCGTACAGTTTCAGCTAAGTATCTTTACAGTCGCTGAGACTATTAGAATTTTTCCCTTTACGTGTAGACGATATCTCTCTGTTTTGCGCGGAACAAGTCTGCGACGAGGTCCGCACACAAAGGCCGACACGCCTGTATGCCCGGGCTTCATTTAAATAACAGATAATTGTCAGTCCTGTTAATTGAAGCACCGCGGGGAGGATCGTCGCCGAGACTAGAGAAGAGTTAGTCAAGATTTCGCGCGGCACGACCCTCCTTCTCGTTTCTCTCCGTCGCGCGAGAGTTAATGCGAGACTCGATTTCCCGTGTACCCAGGTTACTGCAACAAATAAATCGCTTTTGTCAGTCGCACGCCGGTCCCCTTTCTCTCTTTCTCTCATTCACACTCTTTCTATCTATCTGTCTGTCTCTATCCGTTCGTATTTTACCCGTTCGTCCCTCCGACTGTTAGCGACGTTCCGTCGATAGAACGGTAAAAAGTTGAGTCGGCTCGCTGGAAATCACGACGCAGTTAATCCGGCTAATGGCGACGGGGCGAGATGTTCGTTGCGCAGAAATTGGAAACGTATCATTATCTTAGAATCCCGTAGTCACGTTGCTTTCTCCCTTCCGCCGGCGTCCCGTGTTTCGTCGACATTCTATCACGCTGTGTTGAAGGACAAAACGGAGGGAGGACCTCGTTTAAATAACGGATAATTGGAAGTCTCCTTAATTGAAGCTGCGCAGTGAGTGCGGGGAACAGTTAGCCGCGTTTCTCGCGAGGCGGCTTCTACCTCGGTGCGCTCCCAAGACGGATCTTGCTATTAACGTCAGCCGCAAATCGTGGAAGAAACTGAAACTTGGAACATTGTTTGGCGAAAGAAATTCGAGACCGACACAGCCGTATTCTTTTCGCAACCTGACAGGGGTATTGTTTCAGAAATTAAGAGGTAAGATCAATCATCCGGCTTTAACGAGTGAAATCGATTGTCTCGCGGTATAAATAAATACGTGTAATAAGATTCTCTCGATATCCGGCTAAGATTACAACGTGTCAAATGAATTTACTGGGAAATATTGTTCTTTTCTCTTTTAGTTAAGGAAGTGACTCGATAAAGTCCGCGGACACAGGCTTTCTGGCAGGATGACATGCCACGAAAATGGAGCATATCATCAGCCAAAAAGCTGAGAAAGAAAGCTGGAACGAAACGATAGCTGCCCGGAGGTATTGTAAAATATGGTTTACGACGATGGTGCAATGCAGGTCCTCACGTAGCTAGTACGGGGATAGAGGGTTCGCCCGTTTCTTCTTCTTCGCCCGCCGATCGATAGGTCGGATCGAATGACAACGCTCGTCTCGATTCTTCGAGCAAACGGATTTGGGAACGCGGCGATAGAGCGAAGCCGGTCGGTCCCATGGCGCGGAAACGAAATTCGAGATCTCCTGGGGCAGATTGCCTCGGGCCGCGAAGTTCTCTTTAACTCTCCGCCGCAGCACAAAGAATCGCGTTTGCCCGACGAAAGTGTCGCGATGAAAAGTCACGAAAACGTCTCGAATCAACGTGTCGCGCGGGCCAATCGACGCGTAAACGGCTTCTGATTCCTCCAGGCGGTTCGGAAGATCACACGACCTCCGGTTTTCCAATTCCCATAGCGCTCGATGATTCTTACTCCACGATGAGCCGTGTTTTATCAAAGGAATCTGCTGGAATTTTGATCGTTTACCAATTTATTGTTCAGGCGCGTAAGGAGTAAATAAAATTAACACTGACGTGACAATTTAAACATTTGTCGCAAAGAAAATGGAATAAAATCATTCAAATTGGTTAGTTACATATTATAGTATGCGTATTGTTGAGCTGATAAACAAACGTCGGGACTTCATAATAAGAATGCACGCGGGGATGATGCGATGCGCGCGACAGCTTAATTTTCAGTCGACCAAGGTACTCCTTGCAGGGGGCGCGAGGTCCTCGGCGCATATCAACCCCCCAATTTTGCGTTTCATCCGTCACGGTCAATGGCTGCCAGTGCCGTATCGCCTACCCTCGCAAGGGTAGTGGCCCTGACAGTGACATGTGGCCAGGAGAAAAACAGGAAAATTCGCGTGAAAATTCCACGATTCTCTCTGCTCGCGCTGGACCCGGACCGCGAACGTACAGAGAGCCAATCACTCCGTGCCGGATGAAATTGGCATTTCGATTGGACAAGACAAAAATTGCAGTACGATTGGCCGACGGAGAAACGCACAGCCGTTAAACCGTAGTATCGTGCGACACGGCGACGCAACGTCGACGTAATCGTTTTTCGAGACGGCAGAAGTCATGATGCACCAATTCGCTGGAAACCTGTATATGCAAATATCTATGCGTGGTGTCAAGAATTTAGGCGACTAAACTACTTAGTTTATATAAAAAATAAAATAATTAATTAACGTATTTTTTGTGTATTTATAACGAGAAGTTTTAGAAATGAATTAGCAATTCAGTCGCGTTGCAAATGAAGCAAGCAATGGAACGCGCTAATTACTAACAAACGAGTGATGTCTGTGATCTGTCAACGGTACTAACATTTTCTATAGTTGTGCTTTCACTATCAAGGAGCTGGTAATCTTCGGCAATCTTACATGCGCATTACTAAATATTATCTTTACTACGAGTCACTCTCATGGAAACGTGAGACAACTATTACGAACGTAAGCTGTGAAAGTAAACCAGCACTTTGTACCTTTAGGGAACTATAACTCAGAGATGTCTTTGAAAGTGATATTTCCATGCAGCACAAAACCAAATTCGGCATTCATGATTGTTAAAGTATTAACGTCGAACAAAATCAAATCCTTGTAACTCGTATAACACATATAATTTAATCAGCGTATTTCCAGAATTCATGCCCTCACTGCGCTTACCATACACCGCATACGTTGAAACAAAAAATAAGAGTTGCGAGGCTGCACAAGAAATTTTAAAACCTCCATCACCTCTAATCTTCCATCAGGCTCGTATCGCGGTGCTGTGGCGGCGTGTCCGCGGCTCAGTTAACTCGAAGTTGCCCGTAAAACCGCACCGCCCTACCGTGAAGTACATCTGCAGCTATATCGTTTATGTTTCTATGAAGTACGTCGATTTCCAAGGTGTGGTTCATGGAAGTTATTTCCCGGCGATGCGGCCCGGGTGCTATACGCTCTTATAATAAGGCACGCATACCCGCGCCGAGCCGCCGCTCTGTGCGCATTTACACGGATAATGCAATAATGTCTATGCGAGCCTTCACGCTTCTAAGCACCCGTACAAAGGCCACGTACTTACTTACTTGCCTACCATATACACGTACACAAGTGCACGCGGCTCGTGTATTCCCTCCATCACGATCATCTCTTCTGGCGGCCCGGTCCTCGCCGTCTCGCTCGTTCTCATCTGTTCGCCGCGACGCGACGCAACGCCGCCGCCGCTCCGCATTTCATCGCCATATGCCGCGCATGCCGATATGCCCATTAGTCTGCGATTTCTGCGAGATCCTATATTGATATACGTCTAATAGATACCGTCCGCTGCTACTCGTATCGAGCATGATGCAGGGAAATTGCCGGTGCACAGACTCGTTCTCCTTGTCTTCCGTCTGCGAGTATATCGAATTAACTTCGTAATGGATCGTTTGTTGCTAATCGCGAATTCAGTTTAAACGATTAAAAGCGATCGTGACGACGAGCATCGCGAGTGAGATATTATTGTAAGAGAAATTGATCTTTCGAGATTTGTCACGATGCTTAATTTGTTGACCGTGTTCCTACTGCGAAAGATATAATTTTGAACGCAGTCCTCGTAAGGGTAGGAGAAACGACTCTATCGGATCTTTAATTTACCGGATGACTGCGCCAGCAATTGAGATATCCGGCGTATCGGCGGATTCTTTCCGTTCGAAAATCCTAGCCACAGTTCACATTTTTCACTCAATTTTTCCGGCTGCTCGTTAACCATCTTCAATAATCAATCGAGAGGTTGCAAAAAAAAGTTATTTCTCCTAGAGATATTTCATTCGTATCGACGCTTCGAAAAATCTCTTCGGCGGGAAGCGAAAAACATTCGTTCCGGTTAACGGCGATGCAAACTATAAATCTAGTTCAACTTGGTCGGGTGAAATTGCACGCTTTACATCTCGCCACGGGTAAGTGGAAATTGGTTCTTCCATTCCGACATACCTGAAACTACCAACTTTAATCTCGCGCCAAAATCGATGTGGCCTTTGCCATCCATCGATCGCAGGGGGGGTCACGGACGACGAGGAGGAGAGTCGGAGAACGAGGAACGGGTGGGACGGGAGTACATTGATTTACCTCGCGAGCGACAGGTTTATTACTTGGATGTGTACAAACGCACCTGCATGAATAAAATCTGGATCGCGCTCGACACTCGAACCGAGGGGTTGATTCGAATTCTCGCGGAGAAATCAACCGTTCCCCGAACAGAAAACGAGGGAATGTATAACATTCCGAGATCCTGAAATTGGATTCTTCTTTGCCGCGCGTTCCCCCTCCCGCCGCGGACCGAGCCGGGGAACAAATTCACTCAAAAAGTCGTCGGCTTGGTTGATCATCGCCGAGCGCTCGCCGAAAATCTTAATCCGCGAGAGAAATTTACCTCTCTATCATGAAGCACGAGATAAACATAGTATTTCGGAAATGCAACATCTGGTTGGTTCTGCTTGTCTTGGTAACAAGTAGCGAATAGCAAGGTATGCTGATTATTCTGGGGAGAGTTGCACGGAGCAATAAAACAGACTTTTAACGTAAATCTAGATTTACGTGGAGTACGTTTCTCAAATTATTCTACCGAGTGATGTATATATAAAGAGCCGCGCGAGTTCATACAATAAACATGCGAGGCAATTTATTATTAGGCTTAATCGAAAGCAAGAAGTATTTCGAAAGATCGGACGGACGTCGTGCTCGGTAACTGTTATAATGGGCGCTTCTATCTTCACCGACACAGCTACCGATTGCAACCGGGGTCCGCGCAATTCGGGTTTCCGCTAATTTCTTCGTTGTTACCGGAGACATCTTGCGCAGAGATTCGTGTTACCTGGTCCTTAGTAAGCCGCTGCTAGGCCCCCGGTCCTTAATGGGGGGTCATAGATTATGGCAAATGAGGAAAGTTGGGCATCAGGGTGCGCTTGCGAGGGGCCAAGAGAGCAGAGCCATGCGGCGCCAGCTGCGGAGCTGCAGCTTTCAACTTCATAACCAGGGATGGCCCGAGATAGCCTGGCCGAGCTTCAAATTTCCAAGCTGCGAACCCGTCACACGCGTTCTTTCGTTCTTTCGTTTCTTGTACGTCAGGGACCGTTTGTCTCATTAATATGGATCGATAAACGAACGCATAAAAAGATAACAAATATCGGAGATTATTAAATTTCTCATTTCGTCGGATTAAATAAATGGATTTAAAGCTACTCGAATGAGATCGCGAGTCCTTCGGAAAATCCAAATTGATCGACTCTCGTTAAATGCGAACGAGAGTCGACGATTTTATCCGCTCGGTTCGAGGCCAACCGGGATGATCACATGCTCGAGACACTGTTTCCTACGAGTTACGATTATAATAAACGTTCCGTACGGCTTTTCTGTGAAATTCCTGAAGTTATTACGCCGGAGTTGCAAATCGGGGTGGCTCGTTGGCATTTCTTAGGAGCGGTCAATCAATAATTGTTCTGGACCCACGTGTCCATAAAGCGGATCCGCAGGGGAACACCTGATCCTCGTACATCTTGGCGCATGTGCGCTACTGAATATTTTCGCGTGGGACGAGTGGCTTGTTAATTACCAACTTGCATTAGAGCTATGAAACTATAGTTGCGGAATTCTACGGCGAGGACAATGTTTGTTGCAGCGGAGTTTTACTGTTAAGGTTGATTGAATCTAACATCGTAAGTGGATTCTTTAAACGAATAGCGTTGGCGAACGCTGAAGTGCTATAAAGGCGTTCGGGACTATTATTTAAACATATACAGCCCTCCGGAGTGCATTACTCGGTGAGAATTTTCCGCTCCCCTAACACTTCTGGGAATTATCACTTTGTTTTAAATATAAAGATGAACGAGGGAAGGGGTTCGGATAAAATTATTCAACATTTTATTTCCTGTCCTTGTCTCGTCCGCCGCGTCTCTACGCGCTTCTCGCGAAATTACTAATTCAAGTTATAGGAGTTTATAACCCGTCTCATGGCCAAAACTAAAAAGGCGCCATGGGTCTGAGAACTACGTCTTTATCACGCCTTTATAGAGATTCATTTATAGCATTCTCTCTCTTTTTCCTTCCCTCGTCTCCATGGCCACTGTTCTCTCTGTGTCCCACGTGCATCGTACGAGCAGAATAGCAACGCTGTTTCCCTCCTACAGTCAAGGAGTTCGGCACCTAAATAATTGGGTTAACCCTTGTTGGTTTGTCGGGCTGTCGTCTCGCGTCGCGTCGCGATAATACAGCGTAGGGCGTGGAAATTTCTGGGGGCGAACGGACGACGAGGGAAACGACGTTTATCTCTATTTCCCGTCGCCAACGCACTTTTCCGCTAACAAACTTCGATAATGAACAAACGCTGACGAGACGGTTCCTCGCACTGCGGAGACGATTCGCTCGTAGGTGATTGCAATAGTTAAAGCGCGAAAGAATCGTCTAAGATTTCGTTCGTTAAAGCCCTGAGTCTCACAAGAATACAATTCTTCGCGAAATCAAAAAATTCGAGCCTCGAACTAATTTTTTTTATAAGAACAGAAAATTTTATTTTTGTATTTCAATTTTATAATTATATTTTTCTTACATTTTTTAATATTTTGTTTGGGTTAAATATTGTAGGGTATAATGTACTGAGAGTAAAGCGTACTAGTTTCTGAATTGTTCTTGATTCTTTTTCCCGTTTTTTTACAGGCAGCGCGAAACCCGTTAAGCGTGGTAATAAATTGTTGCAGGTGGTAGGCATGTTTGAGATAGACTACGGGTTGCAAATATCGTTCGGCGAGGCGCGTAATTGAAAATTAGTAGAGCTAATAGCGGCGACGGGCGAAGAACGACGCCGGAGTGCTGTCATTTGCGCCAGAAAATCGAGTAGACCTGGCCAGAGTGCCTTTTAATGCAATTTTACGATCGAATCGAGGAACGAGGGGGCCAACTCAGCCTATTTCGACCACGATTTTCCTGCTCCTGGCCCAACGCTATCGATGACTCCGAGGGTAGATCAAATCCGCGATGGAAAAATGGAGAAAAAGAACGAGGAAGTAAATACAAATTTTAACGTCGCTCTTATCTGTACGTGTAATTTTTATCGACGATTGAATATCAAGCGGGAAATAAATTCATGAGTATCGCTTTCACGGCGACGGTAACGCGACAGCTATAAATAACCAGCGAAATATAACTTAAGATATTTCAACCATAGAAATGCTTGCGTAACTCGGTATAGGCACGCTCTGTGCATACAACCGTCTGGGTACACGGAACTTTGACCACTGAGAGCAAATCCCCGAGCGTCTGAACCTGAACGTCACGAGCTTTGACACACTTCTTGCCATGAATATTCCAAATATTGAACATCGAATAGGAAAGTAAAACAGTAGTCGTTGTCCATGAATGCCGACAGCCTGTTGTTTGAGATCGAGACGAGAAGCGTAATCCAAGCCACCGATTTGCCCGAGGAACAAATAAGAATCAGAGTATCCTATCCGTCTGTTCAAAATAGCAAATGCTTAAAACTCTAGAATATTTTCAAATAATATTAAAGACAGAAAATATCAATTGTCTTAAGTAAATCTTCAGTCTTAATTAACGGTTGACATTTCTATTCGCCGGTAATGAGTACACTTTAAAAGAGTTAACAACCGTCTAGTATCGTTTCTTCGGACTATCGATTCGCGATGTCGCGCTCGGTAACTTCCGGCATCCGCGGACAAAGTGCCAATAGCTTCGTCGCGGGAAGAGCTTAACTTTCGAACAACTACAAAAGTTTCGAAGTAACCGGCGAAAGATTACCCGGAAATTAGTGATAATTTCGAGCTATTTCCCAGGAAATTCCGCCGTCCTACGTAACTATACTTGTTACACACCGTCGACACGAACGTTCGCCTCTCCGTTCGCCGTTCAGCTCCTCTTCCCTCTACCGCGAAGCACCGGAATCCGTTTGCGTCTCGTAGATTGGCGAACTTTCGCTCTTCGTTTTCGATACGATCGCGGGGACGCGATCTTGCAAACTGCTATTAACGACCGGCTGCTGATCCGTGGAACGGGGTAACACAGACAGAGAAATGAAATCGAATCTAGAGAAGACAACGGTGATAGATGCAAACATAAGAAAGATACGCATCGGTCGAACGAAAGAAAGAGGCGCGACGGGAAAGCGAGAGGAGGAGAGAGAAAGTTCACTCGGCAATCTATTCCAATTTAACACTCGACTCCGTGGCATTAAATAATCGCCCTCGCCTTCGGAGGAACTGGTCCCCATTCAATAATGGATTTTTATCCAACGAGCTTGTACTTAGCGCGAAACGGGCCCGGGCCGAGCCGGACTGTGGGATATTACCCCCGGTAAGTCGGTGTTGTGACAGTAAAGAGCTTGAAATAAATCTTAGTTACAATCATTTCTTTTGCGGCCCGCGGCCCACGACGGGCATAAATCAAATATCATCGTTCCGTGCGCTCTTCTTCGCGCGCTTTCACGCGCTCGCTCCCAACCCCTTCCCCGCCCCTTTCTGTCGCTGCGCGTTCCCTCGCTCCGTCTCTTTCTCTTTTTGTCCGGTCCCGGTCCTCCGGCTCATTGCGCCTGCATTTACATTCGAGAACATCCGAACGATCTCCTATCTCGCTCGCACCCTCGCCGCCGTTACCGGCGTTCGTCTCTCTCGCGAGAGGCGGCCTTGATCGATAAAAAGAATCGCGCGGGAGGATAAAGGTTCTATCGATCTGGAAATTTATTTTCTCCGAACCTCGCCCACCTCGTCACAATGCGCGTGTAATCCATGTATATTCACACGTAAGCGATCGGCTAAGAACAGGCGAACAGGGTTGAGCGTCGCGATGGAATGCGATTGTTATTTAGGAAAGCATCCCGTACCGATGATTTATCGCGCGGTCGAACGTCGCGTCGCGCGCGCGATATTTCTTTGCGCACCGACTTGCAATTAGTAGTCAGCTGCGTTTTTATCCCGCGCGGAAATAATTATATATCATGCACGATGAAGTTGTGCAACGAAAAGGGTCGGAGATGAGATCAGATCCGGCGTTAAGTTGAGTCACCCGTTTCACGTTTAATCACGTTACATTATTTCTGCAAGTTCACGAATTAGATATATTTGATAGAAATATACTAACTAATGAAGGAATAAAAGAATATGTTAATGCTTTATTATTTGCTTGAAGTATTATTGATAAGAACCGCGGAAACACGTGAAGTCGATGTCTATGCCGGTGACGAGACAATTCGTTTGTTCTCATACAGGGTTTGTAAATAAGAGACGGTTGATCGTTTCGCATCGAGAGAAAGCTCACACGCGAGAATCGGGGCCCTTTTGCGCGCCTCCACGACGATGCAATAAATCCTCACCGATGATCGAGGGATCCAGTTTATCGGCCTGCGCTCGTCCGAAGAGGTCACGATGCTGCATGCACCGGGACATTCATTACGGCACGTTGCAAGTAAAGGGCCGGCACGATTCGCCAGGAAATTTCCATCCTTTGGATAATGCGTCAACTTTGAATCAATTTGCCTCGCTACACGTCCGTCGGAGCTCTCTAAGTATCGAACACTTTTATACGGGACGTTACTCGATCATTTGCCAGTCATTCTTAGATTGTTCGCTAAATTCAAGTCAAGGTATGCGTGCCTTATTACGAGCAGTTCCGTTTCCATGAAACTGTGTCAGCTGGGGAGATATCAGGTTACACTACATTAAGCTTCTAGGTCGCATATGTAGGGGAGCTGACCACAATTATGCCTCATTAAAGCGTCCAATTTACGGGTATGCTGAGTATCTTTGGGTGGCATTTGATGCCAGGTAAACCAGGATATCCATTGTCCCTAACGGTATCTGGGACCCAATTTGCGGGAGACGTCAACGAATCAATGTCGAATGACCATACCTACCCTATTAGCATCTAATGCACCACATAAAGAATCGTTTAGAAGCCTGCTGTGCTTATATTTTATTTACAATTTGATCAACGTACCTTTTTACTTTATTATAAAATGCAGGTAAAATGCTAATTTAATAGTAAATACTGTAATTGCGAGTAGAGTTTATGTAAATGCGGGATATGGTCTATCGATGAAACGAATTGTGGTGCAGTTCATTTTTCGAGCTTGGTATGCGTCGCAACGCTCCTTCCTTTCCGTATTCCTTTACCTTTCCCTCTTTTCACCGTGGTTAGTCGCAAATTATCCGTTGCGTCCGAGTAGAAATTTAATAAGCAGCCTTCGAGCTACGCGTATATCTCCGATCACGCGCCGCTTAAACATTCGCTTTCTTTACAAACCCCTCTACCCTCTCGTTTTACTTCGCGCCGTTTTTCTTACCGTTCGTTTGTCGTTTCTTTCAAAGCGAGACACTATTGCTTCGCGACAAAAAAGCGAATTTACATCCTGACTGCGAAAGTTTAATCGAAAATTACGCGTTCCGCGCGCATACTAAACGAATGTAGATTGCGCCAATAATTCAACCCTCAAAGGACCAAAAATCGTGCTACACGGAACGCCTGCATGGTTTAAATCTTTTTATGCGCGTAAACCATTGTCAATGTGACGCATGATCCATCCCACGCGTTTTTTTAATTCTAGTTCCTGTTACGCGTAAAAATTCTCCCGAACAAATCTATTACTTATTTGTATTAGTAACCAAAGGGTATCAGATACGATAGAATATTAATATCCGATATTTCGACGCATCTGCTACAATAAATCTAATGAAGCTTGGAAGTACGTATATTCGTAACTTGGCCGTCTTCTTACCGCAATTAGTGAAATAACAAACGGCACGACTGTTCGAGCAGAAGCCTGACGGAAAATGTAACGACGTAGCAATTTACCCGTTACATCGCTACGGCCCTCGCATTCGCCATGCTCGTGTATTAGCAGCGGCGCTCGCGTGTTCGTGCCGTAATGGAGAGTATGTAATATCATAAGCCACAATCGACGTTAGAGGTTATACGGATAATACGTATGTATCCAGGGGATCGCGATTTGCCGTACACGGCCGCCCGTACGGCATACATATTCGTGGTACAGCCGGTAAACCCAACGGGTCCCCGGCTTTTACGTGTCCGGCATTTCTAAGAGACCCTCGAACCGGTTACATTTCGAATTTCCAGTACCTCGGATGCATATGTATACACCGGGCACAATATATCGCGCTACGCGTTATTGCATCATTGCATCGAGCCATATAAATCGACCTTCGTTTCGATACGACCGGACATTCCTCCCCATCGCATCCCGGAATTCGTGAGGATTAAACATGGGATTATCGATGCTGCTCCTTTTTCCCTACGCTCTGTTTCACGGTCCCGCTCACGCTGTTTTATGACAATTTAAAACGATGATAACATGCATTCTTTCTTTCGGCTAATCCTCTGAAACGAGTCACGTCGTTCCGTCGTTTATCAAAATAATTTCGTACCTCGCGGACTATCTGTTATTGTAATTTGCAATTATACAAAAGAGTTCCTAGATTGAAACGTACGCGTCATCAAAGGCTACACGGTTAGAGCGGATTCTGGATCAGCAGGCAACGCGGACAAATTGGCCGGCGCTGTAATTTAAAAGACTATCAACGAGAAAACTCTTGGATCTCGTTGGCCACTGTTCTTTCTGGGGCGATCGTGTGCCGGCAAATTGAAAATCTAATTTACTTGAACAACGCGGAGGGGCTTTTGGAGGAAAAAAACCCGAGGAAGCCGAACGTGATTGTCGGTTGCAATCCCATTGCCGCCGCGCGCATTTCCCAACTTCTCGTGGACGCCGTGGCTGATGAATGATATTTTTGGTAGGCATCAGCAACACGTCCAGGATTTAAATGGATCCTCGAAACTATCCGTAACCGTCTGTGTCCGACGCCCCCGGCTGTGACGAAGGCCTGCGTGCGCGGCGCTCTCGCGCCATGAATGGCAGACTAGGAAATTAGATCTTCCAAACGGCTGTCTAGAAATTACGAAATGTCGCGCGAGACAGCGTCTGATCCGGCCGCGCTTGGATCCCGCTCGCGTTGCTCGGAATGAATTATTCGACTCTTCACGTCCCGCCACGCCCCCGCCACTTCGAAGACAGTTTATGCAAATGTAACACGCGGACGACGGACGAAACGTCATTATTTCTAATTCTATGAAACGCCCGTTACACACTACTACCAGTGACCATCCTTCGTACGGTGTGATTGATGATAATCCGACCGTCTCCGCAAAATTTCAAATTAGCACGATTGAGAAATAAAGAAGTTAGCATCGCACGAGAAATTGAGTGACTCAATTTTTTCTCTCCCAAATTCACGTACTTATTACATAATTCAAATGTTTGAAATTATATAGTTCAACAGAATTACACAAGGGTTTATCGCATTACTCAAAATTTTAACCCTTTGCACACGAGGATTTTTTTCTCCAAATATTTATTGAATTTTCCTATATAACAATTATTTTATGTATATTGTTATAATTATGATATATTATATGAATTTCTTGTTCATTTTTGCGTTCTATAATTTGCAAATTAATATGAGCATAAAACTCATAGTAATCAAATTTAATCGATGATATATATTTCAGTGCATACAATAAGTGGCGACTGTGAATCGCCTGTCGAGTGCAAAGGGTTAATACATTGGTGTTTCATTCGGTTGACAGAAAACTCAGGATGACAGACGCGAGAAAAGCCGTATGATCTAATAAAATCGTAGGAAATTTTAAAGATACGAGAAAGATTTTCTGCTATTTAAAATAATACACCGATCCTGTCAGCTAGTTGACGGGAAACTTGGGATGACAAATGACCGTACTACCGTTCGCCGGTCTGACAGACGCGTCACGTCACAGGGAGGGAGAGAGAGGGAGCGAGAGCTACCGATGAAAGTGGAAGCCGAGTCCTTGACCCCGGCACGTACACGGCTCGTCAAAGCGTCCCGTTGGTCCCGGATGAAAAAGTTTCCAGCAATTTGTTAGCGTCATCGTAGAAGAATGTCGCGACGGAGGAGACCCCAGACATTAGTAACCTTTTCTTTTCCCGGCCGCGAGAAAGAAATCCGAAATATAGTGGAGAACATCCTGCGGACGGAGCCAAGGCGTGTTTCATTCCGCAACCCGGGAAAAGCTTGCTCTCCGCTCGCAAGTAAAAACGTGGAGCCAGACACAAATTAAACGGCTGTTAAGGCTCGGTGTTATCCATCGTCGTGGTAATGAATCCAAGGGAGGACGTGGGCTCGGGGGATAGAAAACAAAAGGGAATAAAAAAGTGGATAAGGAAAACGAGACTCGTGGAAAAAGGCTTGACGTGGAGTCTATTAGTGGCCGGGGAGGGGCATGTGGCAGGATTGTCTTGGTCTGGTATCGTTTAGAAACGGACGCTCGCCCGCGCGTACACTTCGGTTACTTCCATTTCTCTTCCACGGGACGCGACGGATTCTCGCCCGTAAGGAACGTTTTCACTTCGTAGCCACACGGATAATTTTCTTTCTTTACCGGCGAAGGAACTGCGGAGGAGATGAAGAAACACTTACGCGGACGCGCTCGCTGATTTATCATTTGGTTCGACCTGTCACCGGGGCTACGCCAAGCGACAATAGAACAATTTTTAACTTTGTTTGCAGCCGACGTTTCACCTTAAAGTTCACCGAAAAAATCTGACGTTCAAACTAATATTTTAAACGAATCTTCGTAGTAAATAAATGTTTTTTCTAAACGTTTACGATACTAAAAAATAGTTGAGTTAATTGTTTTTAATTAATTTTTTGAAGGAAGTTAAAGAATGAAGTTTCATGAATGGTAATTTAATAATTATTTTAAATCACGTATATCTGATCCTGTCGCACGGGTAGACGGGTGTTGGTTAACCAACCGCAATACATTGAGGAAAACGAATTCGGATATGAACCCGATGTAATCTATTTTTGATGCAACGAGGGTCAGCGACAGAAAGTTGCTCTCAGGTTAGGGTACGCGCCGCAGTTACTGGTGCTAATGTAGTTAAAAAGTGATTAGACCAACCCTTGCGCGCATCAAATCTGCATCGCGGCATGAAATAGTCGCAGCTTGGTAGGACGCGATTATAAACGATCGCGACGTAATCCGAAAATATTCCGACCGTCAATAAACGCTACGTGCTCGATCACGGAAAGAAAACGAAAATCATTACTATTAGAGTCCTTTTATGCCCGAACCGCCGCGAGATTTACAAATAAATTATACCGGAACTCGTTTCCGTGGTTTATTACTATCATCTGATTCGCAATTCGGCAGCAGTCTCGATTCTTTCCCGAGTTCTTACAATCTCGTTATTAGGACTGTTTTTACGAGGGGTCGCGCCACGAAAATCACGTAATTCCGCATGAATTTCGTCGCGCAAATGGAGGCACAATTTGACTGCTGGGGTGCCGAATAACGAGCTAAATCGAGGGACGAAACTCTAACGAGAAAATATACAGACGTCAATGGTAATTTTAATATATAAAAAAATAAAATATAATAATATAATTTGTGGGAAAATATTTTGGAAAAGATTATCCAATTATTGTATCGTTTAGTTTATTTGACAATTTTGTTGAAGAAGTACGAGAAGTTAGTGCGAAACGCAAGTGCGTTTGATTATTCCAACAGTTTACGATGGTCATTTTGGCTCAATCTTCCTCGCGAGAGGAGCGAGCGTTCGGCAAGCAGGAATTTACCACCGCTCGCCGGAGAAGGTAGTATAAAACAATTAAAAAGAAATTTATTGCGTTATAAAACCTTGCTAAAACTCACATCGCTGCAACTTTCACGAGTTACTTGCGTTAAGTATTTGGAAATAGCACGGACTACGCATTTCCGCGTTTAGAGATGTTTTACAATGTTATGGAAGGCACGCAGCTTACATGATACGCTCGAATCTCCGGCATCTGAATCGAATACACCTTACCTTGTATAATCACTCATTTCATTGTCAACTTACTATCATAAAAGGAGAAATGAAAAGGAATGCCAGACAGACACATTTAGATAATTGCATTTTTTATGGCTGAACTTGAACCGTAATTTTCGTATAGAACAGAGGAACTTGATAAGTGAACGTGCAAACCAGGAAACAGAGAGAACCACCCTCGAACCATGTCACGCGCATAATGACGTAAGAACGAGGGTGCGCTGCGGCAACCCCTTCAATCGCAAGAACAAACGAGGTGCACGCATAATTTTTAGCATGCTTTCAGACTATGCCTGTACGTGCCCTCGGCCTGGCGGTCGCAATTTTCTAACATTTGGGCATCGCATAATGAAGACGAGTCTGTACGCGGGACTGAACACAATGCCAGAAACGAGCAAACGTATAAAAGGGCGTGTTGCGTGACGCGTCTCGTCGCCTATTTCGACTTCTTGCTAATGTCTCACAGCCATCTATATTCCTGACAGTAGCGTAGAAGTTCCGGGTTCCATTTCGAAACCAAACTCTTTCCTACTCTTTTATTACATAAAATATAAAGGATAAATTAGTGTTATAAAATTTTACAATTAAAAATACACGAGCGAATATCTTGGAAAATGTTTTTACAAATTGTCATTTTTTCATCACGGTTACTACTATTGAAAAAAAATAGTATTTCTACGTCGAGCTAGGTTGAGATATCGATTTTAATGCGATGCCCAGAGTTGATTTTACAAGCACGCTAGGAGAACCATGTTCAACCCCCTTGCTTGTTCCCGACTTTTACGGTGGCGAACGAAAAGTAGGGACACCTTTACGATCGTAGCTGGCAGTAGAGTTTCGCTTTCCCCCAACTACCCCTCGTTTCGTTTTAAGCACAACTATTAACCGAGACGTACCTATGCGGATGGTGGATGGTATCTGGTCACGGGGCGTTGCCTAAAATTCCCGCGTCGCGAATTATTAAATAACACCCCGTGAATTATTCAGTGTCCTCCCTCTTCGTACCACCCATTGACTTCCTCCACCTGAATCTGCGAAATATCAAGCTCCAATTGCATGAGAATTTTGTCAAATTCGTTCCTCGTACCACGACAGTATTTTAAAAATAAAATAATTAATATAATTATGATATTTTTATATTTTCTTTAATATTTTTGCAAGCAAGAAATAGCAATTCGTGCTTCAAAGTTCTATCAGGCTCGACTTCAATTTCTACGCCAATGTCAGTTAGCTTTCGACCCCTTCCATTGACGGAGGAACTCTTTTCCTTCGAATTCGCCTATCCTTTTCTCCTTTTCTGTTTCTTCGTACTTGTCGTCGCGACGTGTACCGTGTGTCGTGTGTGTGTGTGTACCGTTCGTTTTCGTTCGCGTTAACACACACATGTGTATTTAATATGGTGTACGCGTGCTTCCGAGTAAAAACTGAAGCACTACCCTTAATGACTCTGACGACAGCCAACGGACTCCGCACTTACTTCGCCTCCCTTTATTTATAGACACGAACCAGCCAGAAGAGGCTGAGAACACTGTCAGAGGTTGTACACAGTAGAGTGGGATGCACAACTGAGAGGATGGATTCCGCTGTTTCCAATCGGTCACTTGTTTACAGAAAAATGAAAAATACTTGTTTCCTTCAGAATACTGTCCATGACACGTAGTAGTTGGCCAGAAAACAATAATAAAAGCGAATGAAGGTAATGAACATGGGGGAGATTCTAATTCCAAAAAATTTTGTATTACTTGATTTCCGGAAAATTTCTTTTATACTAACTGGTTTCGATGACAGGTATCAGAAAATAGTTTACGAAGGGAAATGGGTTTTTATTACCGTTTGATAGTATTAAAAGCATAGAATAGCCACCCTCGGTTGTTCCGTCGAGTGTAACCCCCCGCGGAATATATACATTCAAATCTAATCGGCCTACATTCTTGTAGAACATGCGATAAGTGATAAGAGTCACGTAATTTCTGCTGATTTCTCCGTCGCTCGGCGACGGAGACGTACGACGCGACGAAAGCTGCGTGTATGAAAAGGACAAGGGGGAGTAAGGAAGAGAAGAGTTCCGTGGTGGCCAGTTAGCGGTTTCGTGCGATGCTCGGGAGGGGGGAGGGGGACTTTATCTTTTCATCGATTCCTTGTTAAATGTCAAGTCGTTTCGCTTTTACGAGTCGCGCCCGCTAATGAACATCACGTAACGTAACCGGCCGTGCAGAGTCGAGCCGATACGCCGCGCGCTGTTCGACGTCGACGTGTGCCCTCCTCCGCGGGTTCGCACGCCACGTCATATTTCCCCCCTTGGACGAGAGCGAACGACACGATGATGGATAGACACCGCGATTTTTCCGGCTGGCTAAGAAAACCACCAGACATCCATGCTACTCTCCTACCACACGTGTTATGCAAATTTCATGTGTTCAGATAAAGAGAGAGAGAGAGAGAGAGAGAGAGAGAGAGAGAGAGAGAGAGAAAAGGTCCGCGACTTAACTCGCGGAGATCTTGATAGATCGCTAATCAAATAAGGTTTCGTTATTATTATTCTCATCGTTAGCGGGTGCAACGAGAACAGAGAATTATCCGACGGCAGTGTTTCGCTGCATTTATTGAAGCAACAGATACGCAGATTATTTGAGTAGATGTCCGGTAGAGATAATGAAAATTAGGAGTGGTTCGGTGTTCGTGAAGCATGGTACGTCCTGGCTGTACGTGGATTACACGGGACCGGAAGTGACTGTCTCGGTCAGTCCAGCGGAGGATGGAACAACGCACTGGGAGTAAACTTAATTAATAGAATAAATTTCATGGGGACCGTAATCTCGCGTACATTTACCTTCTTGCGAGCGCAAAAGCGAAGGGACGGAAGAACGGCCGGCCCTGATGGCGGTGGTGGTGGTGGTGCTGGTGGTGGAAGCGGGGTGTGACATGGAGCAAATGTAGAATTCCCGGGGTGATTTACGTAAGTGGCCACGATCAAGACTAACGAGAGCTAATGCCAGATGCTTCTTGCACCCGTTGGTCGGTCGAGTGTCGCGTATAACAAAGCACGAAAAAGGAGCGGGCGCTCGCCTTTCGAGAGAAAGAAAGAAGTGACCGTCCTTGTCCCAGCTTTTTAATTGCGCCAGTCCGACCCGGGAAAAATAGGTGACATCGATGGCTAATGAGTTCCCTGAAGTTTCCTCAATTAGCCCGTAGCAATCTGCAAACACCGGGAACATATTGCTAACTATATTTTACTGTGCCCCGAGAGATATCGCGTATAATCTGTGTACCAGAGTTTGCGAATGTAACGTTTCTGAGCGCAATTAAATAACCAGCTTGAGATAGAAAGATCCAGTAATGTGATTTACGTTGCGACGAACGCACTGTTTAATAGTAGATATCGGTCAACGGTGAAAGATATTTTTTCTGATAATCGAGTGCTAATTGGATGGCATTAATTAATAAAGAGAACGGAAGGAATTCGGTATTATGGAAATTTACGAAAGTTTACTATTCGCCACGAATTTCGAGAGCCAAGCAAGAAACATTTTAACGAAGGGTCGCAGTATCAACGGACGGATTTACGTTCTACTTCCGACCAGGGTTGGGACCTAACTATTAATTTTGAACGATTGTTCCATTTTGTGAAATGCATACGGACAGAACTCTATCCTGGGTCGTCGTGCACCTGTAGTAACGACGACTTTCCTTTTAGTCATTACAGATCGCCAGCAGCTGGTATGCTTCAATAATTGGGCTTCGGCACGTCCTTATCTGAGAGCAACGATGCGCGTCGATTCACGTCCACGAGCACCTATTCAACACACACGTTGCTTCGTTGACAATTTAGCCGTGAATATACAGGGTGTAAACCGACAAGTAGGCAATAGTTTAGGAGCGTATTCTACACGCCAAAATCAGACAAAATTTTGAAGGGGTACCCCTGTAAACTGTCACGATTTCTTCACATTACTGTATCTCGGGATCTAATGTATAGAAAAATCCGAAAACCTGGGTAAATGTTCTACTATATGAGAAGAAGAATATCTGAGCATATTTTCAACCCGATCGGAAGACTTTTAATTTTTGCCAAAGTTTGTCGACCAGTAAGTTGAGGGATGCTTAACAACGGAGCTTCATGGGCATATTGGTAAGCGGGAAATATGCTAAATGTAAAGAGAACAGATTATATTTGGATTTTAAGTCGAATGAAAATTATGAACGTTCATTGTATAACATAGTAATTGAAACTTTTTAAGTAGCTTCACTTACAAGTTCTACAGTACAGCAACATAGAATTATATCTGAGATATTGATTAAATTTTTGTAAAGTATACTCGCCCGAATATTAAAATCGAAGGATTCAATTATGAAAGAAATAAGATCCTCAGCGTGATAATAAATATAATTAAAGTAACCGTAAATGATAGCACGTACTGGGATTTAGCTAGAAATTACCCGGGGGAACTGTCCGAAAAATGGATTTGTCATTATTCCGGGCCCGTTGCGCGGGTCGCGTATTTTAAATAATGCGCGAGACGTGCGTCGCATAATCCCGGGCAAAATTGCAACCGGAATTTTCGCGCGCGTACCCGCTGGTCAATAAAACGCAATTGCTCGTTGCGCACAATTTCCTCGTACTATTAATACATAACCATAATACGTGTCGTCACAGTTTTTGTTTTATTCGATATATTTTCCATGAATACAAAATGAGAAAAAGTTTACCGGATGTACATATACAACGTCTTAGCGAAACAAGAAATTCATTCCTAATTTCGACTCAGCAATCAATTATTTTGTAAAATCGCTCCAGAATATTATGTTATAAGTCTGATCTGTAATTATCAACAGGAATTGACACGTGTTGAGTAACAAACCGTAATAGTTGGGTCGTCAAACACCGTGACTGCACACAGGACAGCGGCGAGAATTATTGTGTCTGTGATAAACGGGGCAAGAGATTACGCGATTATGGAAGTAGGTCTAACCCGTTGGTGCGGTACGTAAGGGCTACAATCTAGGTATGCGGAACGTTAGATTTGCCCGTAGAGTACGCTACGAGGCCTAGCTCGCAACTCGTTAAAAAGGAACCTTAAGGTCTAAAGGGCATTTAGGTTGCCTCGAGTGCCGAGTGATTTACGATCGAGCTTCCTGGGGGCAGGAAATTCGTTAGGGGAATCTATCGTATTCGAGATGGGCTCCCGCACGCACCGTGCAACGCCGTTCAAGATAATGTTAACGAGTCCGTTGGATAAACGCGCGCTTCTCTCATAGTTCGCCCTTAATAACCCCATGTCGTGACTCGCTTCGTTTCAGTTCGTCTGTATCTTCAGTGCGCGACGAAAATCGCATCGCATTACATCGTCTCGTCGTGGATAAATTCATCACGTGCCACCTATTGTCCTGCCGCAAAAACCTCCTTTACTCGCAAAAGCAAATTATTATGACCAGGATAAAATATAGAATTGAATTCATGGAATTCATAAGAAAACTACGTATAATTCCGATATCTGATTTCATTGGAATGAACGAAGCAAGGAAGCATCGATGATATAAACTTTTAGATTATAAGTTTGTAACCTCGCACCTTTCTAAACCCGCTCTACGTCCTTCTGTTTGTGTAAACGCGGACTTTCGAATATTGCATCGGATTGGATTGGATTACAAACATTAGATCGTATGATGATTTATCTGCATAGAGTATCTGGTTTCACAGTGCACGTACAATACTTTATTACGGCGGCAGTAAAAATCCAATGGATAGAGTTTGCTGTTCTTTTTACAGCTGGCAATGCGTAAAGGAACGCGAGACAGCCTCGCGAAAGGCGACCGTGAATCGACGTAGTTATACCCGTGATTTAGCACGGAACCAAATGAACATTATTGGAAACATTAAAGATCGCGCGATAGCCTCTTGATCCCACTTACCGGATGATACCCAGCCGTGATATCTTCATAATTGGTACTTAACTTCGAATCCGTAGATAGAATTCGTTTCCTTTCCAAACATGAAAGTCGAATTTTATTATTTCTTATATAAAACAGCCTGCTGAACTCAGCTGAGCCGTGCAACAATTTCCTTGCTCGCCATCTCCCTATTTACACGATTCAAGAACGACAGATCTCAGGGGCTTCGCAGCAGAGATCGTTAATCTTCTCTCGTGGAATTACCTCGTTCCTCGTTAGTTTTGCATCGAGCATCGGAATCCGCCTCGCTTCTGGAACGTGCGCATACGCGGAATGCTTCCGTGAGTATCTCGGCGAGGAGCAACGGGGAGAGCGAAAGAGAAAGGGAGCGGAAGGGGAAGGAAGAAAAGGAATGAAACGCGAAGCGTCCGATTCGAGCGAGCGTCCCCTCGAGGACTTGAATTATTTCAATTCTAGCGAAATCGCAGTTTTAACGCGCGGCGCGCACAAGGGAATATACAAGCCGCTGGTTACCGATCGCCCCAGGGTATCCCGTGTAAAAGTCGACGCTAAACAGCCCCTTTTACCTGTGCCCCTCTTTTTCTTCCCTTCCGTCCCTTTCGCGGGTTCCCCTCTTCTCGCGCGGGTTTCCGTCCTCCTATGCGCGTTATGCGGTCCGCGAGTGATTAATAACGTCTTAGCGCGCGTTAAACGCTCATGCTTCTTCAGATTAGCCCGAGCAAAAATTGCCAAGTTTGAATGGCCGCGCATGCTCGCGGCCACCAAACGAAATAAATCACTTTGGGAAAGGAAGGGCGATGCGTTCCAGCGAGGGCGCGCTGTTTCGTTGCCTCCTCCTCCTCCTCCTCCTCCTCTTCGCCCTCTTCTTCTTCTCCGTCCCCTTCGCCATGTTCCTTCTCCTCCTTTTTTTCTTTTCACTCCGCCGCGTGACCTGAGTTATGGCAAATAAAAGAACGGGCCGTGGTCCGTCGCACGAACATTGTACGCGCCCGTAAATATTATTTTTTGCTACGCACGCGTGACGTCCTCGAGAAAATCCGCCACTTAAACGGTCCACGACCATGCGAAAAATTCTGCGCCACGGACCCCTGCCTCGAGTCCTCTTTTCAGCTGCTTCTTGTATCCGAAGAAAGGTACACGGGAACGATTACACGGGTGAAAGTGTGCCCGGTGTAATGAGAAAAATCTATGTCTCTTTCCGTAGAGCTCTGCTGACGCTGCCTTTCGCGTTTTATAAATGTAGACTCATCCGCGTAAGCCCCTTATGCTACATATATCTGTACCCAGGCCACTTCTTGCAGGTACGTAACGCATTGTTCGCACGTTGTTTTCGGTTAGAATTTCGAGGAATTTTTGCCGAAGTTCACGAGACATCGAGCAACGTGATATAAGGTTAAGGAAATAATGTTTCGCCGAGCTATTACTCCAGTTTATTTATATCCCGAGTTTTATGGGGGAAATCCAAATTGCTTATGAATCCTTCCCAGTAAAACTTCACGTAGGGCGAGCGTAAAATAAAATGAAGCTCGTGCATCAAACGTGGGTGGTAAACTCATTGTATTTTTAATATGAAACCGGATAAGTGAAATAATTTCTGGCTGTGTGACCGCAGGAATTATCAATTTCGTTTTAACCTAGCCATATTTCCTTTTGATCAAATACGTGAGCGGACGAAATTACGGAGCCGAAATCCAAAGGGAGGTAAGAGGGGCGGCGGGCGGCGGGGTGCGGGACCGTGATAAAATTCCGCGCGTTCGCGTATAATGAAATTTGTACAATTCGACAGATCCGATTTCACGTAATTATTTATTAATAACCTGTAATCTCGTTGGCCGTAGGCGCGTCGCGTCGCCGAGGCAGAGGAGGTATCTACGCGCGTGATTTCCGCGCGTAGGTACAACAATATCGCGTTTGGAAATCGAAAATCATTATTTCGCCACGGTCATCGGCAGTTTCGCGCGAATTACGCTAAATCGTCGACACGCGGCGGGTAATTTTAACGTCATTATTAAACGCGGAAATGCTTAGCGCGGCGGGTGGATCTGGTTCCAATTGGATTAATTATTAGCCCCTTAATGCGGGTCAGACAACGCTGAGCCGCGCCGCGCCGCGCCGAAATTGGTCCGGGAAATAAGTCATTAAATCTAACAAAAGCACAACCATTCCCAAAATATTGCGTTTCTCCCGTTGCGATGCATAATAAATCTCCGCGGATTGGATTCTTGTAGAGCTTCGCGAAACAATAAACGCGAATTACTATCGTGCATTGTGCTACGGAATTTTCAGTCAGCTCGTAAAACTCAGTCGTTGGTTAAATATTACTGTAATTTTCGTATTAATGTAACCAAAGATTTGCATAAACAAAATATCATATGATAAATGTACCTTTTTCATTTTGATCGAGATTTCAGCTTGTTGCCGTTAAGAGTCTCGAATTCTGTACCTGCCTCGATGTTCAACGACACGGTGGTCGTTTGTCATAGTCATCGTTATGATTTACTGAAAAATCAATGGCATCGAGTTATCACCGCGATGCGATTTAAGTAACGCGCAGCCCGCGGGCGGTAGAGAAATACGCACGTGGGAAAGGCAACGCGAGCGACGATAGTCGTAGGAGCGCGAGTGTCTCGGCCATTACCGGCGCAGTCAGTTACTATAATACGGTCGCGCGCTTATAAACGCAAGCTGTGACATCGAAATGGAGCGTACGAGGCATTCTTACCCGGGAGATATCGTTGCGAGAGTTCGAGCCGCGGGGTTACACGCGCGCCGCCACCGTCTGGAAGCAATCCAAAAGTAGATATTACAATTTATGAACGAGTTCGAGCTTGAATCTACCCCGAGGATCAACCAGCCGCGCCGGTAGGATAGCGCCTTCGCGTAAAGTCCGCATTGTCTGACAATGAGAACCGAGAGGAACGAACACGCGCCGCGGATCGTGCCAGAAACGCGCCTCCCTTCAAGCGCGTAACTCGCGGAACGACTCTCTTTCCATGGAGAGACACGCTGAGAATGGATATTCAAATGCCGCGTATCTTACGAGGGGATTTACGTAATTTGCTGATTGCTACGGAAGCTGCGTATCTGTATTGGTCACAATGCCGATTGTTGCGTTTGTTACCGGATAAACAGGACCATTCTTAAAATTGACAATCGAGATTCCAGTCGTGTAAGATGTAAAATTATTGACGCTGCTTTTTAAGTTAGTCATTGATTTAAATTGTACGATGGTAACGCATGATAGTCTTAAGAGAATCGAATGAGGTAGACTCTCGGTATAACAACTTTCATAAATCTAAAAGGGCAAATGATAGAAAGTGAACAACGTCCGCAATCCCGACATAGATGTAACTTATCATTATGATTGGGACTAGTTAGAATATCAATTTACTCGTAATTGCATTCAATACGAACACTACGCAATTCGTCTAATTGTCCAAGAAGTCAATCAAGGATCTGTTGTACAAAGAAAACTCGACGTCCATTAATTCCGATCCTGTCAAATGTTAAATAGCTATCGGATACCAATTGATTAAGCCTTTTACAAACTGCTGACCGAGACTTAACGGGCTAATGGAAGGTGCAACGCGTTACACGGATGACGTAATTCAAGAAACGATACTCGTCGGAAGCAATGGATCAGTGAGTTATTGGCGTTGATTTTCGGGAGTTAGCGACGTAGACACAGCATCGAGAATACGGTCAGTCGCGTGAACAGTGAAAAAGCATCCATCCGAGGATCCTCGAGGAAATCCACGTCGCAAGATCTTAGCAGTTGAATAATGTAACGGGCATCGGGCTGAATGATTTAAAAGTAAAAGTCCTGAGCGACGTCAACCGAAGAAGGGTAGAAAACGGTGCGAAGTGCTGGGGATATGGGTACGATGGTATCGGGAAGGATGAGGAACGAAAAGTTTTATGTTATTCCATGCCGTCGAGTGAAGGGACCAGGGACCCTTCGGGGTGCGAGTAAGAGATTAACATGGAAAGTTTTGTGGCATCGGTGAAGTCCTCATCGGGGAAAGGGCAAATGAGCCGGCGTCATTCTTTCGCCTGAATAGAAATGGAAAACCTCTCGACGCTACCGTGGATCGAGATACATCGTGTCAGCTTTATTTCCATGTTGAATGCCAAATGTTTCACCGCCTAACGACGCACGAGCTTTTCAATACGGCCAACCCGGTCTTAATTAAGGATGAAATAAGTACTATCGTCTACCGCTTAAGAAATTGATTGTGTTTAATCTCGGAACGATTTGCATCTGACTTCTTGCCCGGCATGTCTGCCAGTTTAAAGCCAATGATTCACAGAATGCACAGAATTACAGGTAGTACATATCATAAATCAAGTTAAGTGCTATTTGCTCGCCGCCTAAGGGCGACAATTTATGATTTCCTTCATCGAAGTCTCCTGCCCTCACGACTATCCGGCGCGTATTCAACGGACACGCTCCTCTAAAGAGTTTTGCAAACATTCATCCGCATTCCTGTCTCGCGCACAGGCCGGGCCCTTCTTCGCACCGCTCGAACGTCGGACGTTTTTTCCCCGCGGACGACCGCGTATCATACGATGACAGTTGGAAAAAGTGAAGTGTCAAGAGTGATCACGCGAACGATAAAAAAGCCATGGTCCGACACGCTGACCCGACTATTCGTGTCGGAGGTATTACCCATTTATCCTGTCGCCGGTATCGATTCTGGGTCACCACGGTGTATTACAATTTCCTGTTGGACATTAATAACCCATAAATAGCGGTCGTAGGTGCACACGGGGCTCGCTCGCGGGACCACCGTGGCTTAGCAAACTCTGCCGGTGCACATGCACACGTGCACGTGTTACGGCGAAGAATTCATTTCGCCGACGCGCTTTGGGGATAAGGAATGGGGTCCCGACCTGGCGAGACCGTTTCACGCCTAACACGCCGGGACATTAGACACGGCCTTATAATAATAAACATCGCAATTGTCGTGTGTGCATTGCATTCACGGTAGTCATGAAACCACTCCCATACGCGTACACCGACACACGACTATATTCCGTATCGATCACCGATTCACTCCGTGTCAGTATTTCTACAGTAGACAAGCTGCAATTTTCATCTCTCTCAAAGCTGCAATTTTCTTTATATCTAATAAATGCACAAATGATATTCAAAAGATTTGAAGAAATTCTTATTAGATTTCATTTTTTAAGATGTAAGTATTTTTTAAGATGTAATAAATATATCAAAGGTAGCAATTATTTGTGCATAAATTTAATATGTAACTGTAAAAGTTCAATGATAGGCGAAGAGATTTATTACACGACGTAAACAGAAATAATTAGCAAGGAATAATTTAAAGATTGACAATAGAGCCAGACCTCACCTATCGATAGCTACTTATATACCTGGCTACCCATAAATCGCTACGATTTAGCCTTTGCGGCAGTATGGTTGCAAATTAGAATGGCACTGGCAGCTAGCGTTCACCGTTCGAAGACACAAGTGGTATCTACCGACATTAATCAGACGCGCCATTCTTCCAATCCACTTCCACTTATTCTTTCTGTGGGCACCCGTAGCTCGCAGTGCAATGAAATACTCCTTTGCAGCAGTTTCTACTACTACGTACCGAATTACGTCATCGTGACCGTTTTTACCCCACGATTTTCTAATGTACCTTCCTGCATCAAAATTCTTCCGTATTTACTTGTATTATTTTTAAACATTTTTTATCATTTTTAAACTACAAATTTAATTTTATGTGTTATTAATATTAATTTAATTCGTATTAACCGCGTACGATATCGTTAATTCCGATATGCGTTTCTGACGAAATAGGTTAATGATCTCGGAGTCGGGAGATCTGTGTCACGAGTTGTATCCAACTAGCACGACTGATAATATCAAACGAACTCGGTCGCCAAATATCGTCTCCTCGAACTTTTCGATAGATTTTTATCGCGTCACCTGGTCATGTTGCGACGCGACATAGGGGCCGTTCTATTAGACGTCAAAGGCCGGAATTCAATCGTTACGAGTTCAAGCCGCATGAACGTACGGCAACTTGTTTCATTACAGCGGTCAGTCACGCGTACGATACTACGGGGCTATTCGATTGAAATGAGTTAAATATTGAAGGAATGCTCGATATCGACAAAAAATTTGTCGAGGAAAATGATTTAAATTACACTCTATAAATAGTTAATGACACAATCGCGTATGACTGATTGGCTGTTGATTGATCGATCGATCCTTGAGGTAGTATGAAGTCGGTAGGGAGTAAAGGTAACAGTTTGCGAACAATTTCGCAAAAACCAATAAGACACGCGGAGAACGTTCGCTTAGGAAATGTTTGTCTAGAGAATTTATCTTAATGAGTTGTTTCTATACGCTATATCGCTTTGTTATTTATTTCACACATATGCCCGGTTACATACGGTATCAAATAATTCATTCACGTAAGTGATCACGCGTAAACTGCATCGTTTCGTAACGTTATGATATAACATGTGATTATTATATCACAGCTGTTCCTCGAGCACTTAGGCAACTTTTTCCTCTATTAGAGCCGGAGTGCTTATACAAAAACAAGGAAGTAAATGATCGAACCTAAGAAAGAACAATTTGTAGGACGCATCCGCACAATTTCTCGTAATAATCGAAAATATATATTACGGAAATAACACGGCCTGGCAAATTCTTAGTTTCGTGATGAAACGTCGTTCGATCGGTACGAAACGTAATTTTTCACCGGATGCTGGCCACGCGCGTTTTACCATCGCGTAATCACGGTCTCGCGTGTTTCTTAATAGACTTGCACCTTTTCGAGCGTTCGATTCGCGAGGGCGGCCGCCACGAGGATCGCACGTAAAATCTCAAATGAACCGAGACCTGGCCACCCAGAAGACATCGTCGCGTTGCGTCGTTATCATCTGCCCACGAATTATTCATTGTCGCTTCAGACAATAGAGATTATTTTAGCTAGAACTCGTTGCGTCACGTATCTACTTTCTCCGTAAAAGACGAGTCGGGGTATCAGGTCCGACTCTTGGCCAATCTTGATTTATATACTAGATTGCTTAACACTTGGATCGTTTATTCATTGGGTTTAATACATCGCGTACGAAGTTTTTAATTTGTTTCGATTTACCAAAATATCTTGATAATCTGTACGTCGTTTTTAATAACGCGAGGTTAAAAACATTGTCCCCCGCTGTTGGCGATTAGTCACCGTGTACATGAGATTACAGTACTGCGTTTTCTGTGTTCGTAACACTTAAGTCTCTAATCGCAGTCTCTTGTTCACGCTGCGTTGAGACAAAAGGTGTTAAGCGTGTTATCTGGCGTGATGGATCGTCTACAGATAGAACGACTTAGAAATCCGTTCACATGGGGCTAATACAATTTTTCTTCTCCCGTTCCCATACGAGGAGCGAGAAAAAAAAAAGAAACTGGCATCATCGAGTAGATATAACAGGATTATGTTCAAGATGAAACTTATACCAAGTTCAAGGAATGTACGAGCCATTTATTTGAAATATGTTACGCGAAGGAATAACTCCTCTGTTGCGTGATTCATAAGATAGATTTAGCATACTGCTTCTGGGAACACGAGATTTTTCTGTTCCCTTTTTCTCCCTCCGCGACATTTCGAATAACCAATTCCTGGTAAGGGAGCGTACCAAAAATTCAAACATCCCGGGTTCGATGAGTCGTATCTGGCAAAGTTCCGCGTATAAATTACGGCGAAGTGTTGGGAAGCTGGCGCGTACCCGGGAACGCGACATTAACCGCGACCGATTGGAAAACTCTTCGCGTACGTGACGCGCTCTGATGAAACACCGCGGCGTATTTTCCTTTTGGGTAACGATCGTGGAAAAGGAAACGCGTGGAACGCATATAAGATGCTCGTACATAGATACAAGCAAGCAGGCAGCTCTGCGACTAGCCGCGACCGTCCATAAAATTCATCTATCGCCGCGATAAAAAGGCAACGATGGAAAAGAGGGACGAGAGAAAAATCTTCTCCTCGGACTTTCACGGATCGTCGCCGGGGACAGCGCGCAGCGTGTTATGCATACGGCGAATGCGTTTTCCCAGACACTCCTTGTTCACTTAGCCAAGATCTGATAGCGGCTAACTACAATCGGAGTTTTCTCCAATCGCCGCTATTATTTACTATACATATAGCGTGTAGGCGAAACGAACGCGCGCGCGCGCGCGAGTCCGCATGCCGGCTGTCGATGTATGCCGAACAGATTAAACGGATACAGCGTATATGCATCAGGTAATGCACGTAGCGCGGTCGATAGAGTATAGTACAGCGTCACGGGGTCAGGATTACGACACACTGGATCAACCGCATGCCTTTTCAGCTCTCTAAGACTCATTCATCTTGGGGGCCGTGTCCCTGCCTCTCCAATCTCCGCGTGATTATGTATTACATTAATATGTGAGTCGGCCTACCCACGTATCGAAACGAATATGCCAGGTTACGTCGCTCTTTAATGCCTTGCTGCTACCCCTCTTTCGATCTATCGATGAACGACAAGAATAAAACAGAGTATCCTAAATCTACCCGATATTTATTTAACCCTTTCGCTACGGTAGCCCCATCCGCCGAAGTACCGTGAACGGAAACTCGCGTTTCTGTATACATGTTAAATATGTATAAGTGTTAAATAGGAACTGTGCTGAATAAAACAATCATTGCTCTAATGTAATAAGTATATTTACATTTTTAATATGAAAGAAGTGTTGCTATCGACTGTAGATGGCACTTGTATAGATCATTTCGATGACGCATATATGCGGCGCCCGTACCCACAGATCGTCAAGTGGATGCCGCATATATGCGGCGCTCGGCGCGAAAGGATTAATAGTTCAGAATCTACACTGTACGTATGAGCAGTGTGAGCCAAGATTTCATGTTTCCTGTATTATTTTAAAATATCTGGTTACATCTCGTACTTAACTCATTATTACTAAAGTTTAATTCATAAAAAGGTGACGTACAATGAAGCCAGTTTGTGAACAGTGAACAAAGTGGTTGGCAAAGTTTAAATGTATTTCCCTAAAGAAGACCGTAGGCGTTCATATGCAAGCTTGCATTAAAACTTTCTCCGCGCTATTACGGGAAGTTTTGAATATATTAATATACATACAAGCAATTACGTTTATTTTATACAAAATGTTATTTTGCAAAATCTGAACTAATACCGATGAATTCAATTGCTTAATTACTATCGAACGGCGCCGATCATTCCCTTCTGTTGCACAACGTTAAAAAATAAAATATCTTTCGATTCGCGGCTAAAGATAGGAGGGAATTATCGCGAACGTTAATCAGGATATTGTAAAATCAATTTCGCGCGCGATGGGCGGAGAGTTAGTTTTTGTAGCAGCTGCGCGTCCCGTTTCGGAACTGTTAATTGTGCCATTTTTCCTGCATCCGCCATAAATACAATACGGGGGCCGAGGCGATATGATGCATGGCGCGATACACATAAATATCAAGCCGGCGCAAAAGCGGCAATACAGCAACAGCGCAAATATCAGCGGGCCTGTAACTCACGGCAGCCTCGTGTACCCGCGGCGCGCGGCGTGCGGCGTAGCCACGGCTAACAAATACTTTTTTCAGTTAGCCGCGATTACCGGGGCCGGGTTATAAATAATTATCCCCCGACAGGCGATCGTTAACGAGACCTAATGGAGTACAAAGTAGTGCGGTTATTATTTTCCCCTAAGCTGAACGTTTCTTCGGCCTCCAATTATCCGATCTTTTATCGATACAAGGTACTACGAGCGCGAAACATTTGTCTCCCGCCCTCGAGTACGCGGGTACGCAATAAGACGCGTTCGAGGGCAGGATTAATGCGGCGATTCGTAGCCCGATGATACGAAACGAGAACGATCGTCACTGAATCGATCCGCGCGCGATTACAGTTACAAATCGATGGAATCGCGCTGGAATCGAACTGGTCCAACGGTGACTGATAACGTTCAAGCTTCCTGAATCTACCTCTACCTAGCGGCTCCTAGCGTCCGAGAAGGTCGCGCAATTATCGCGATGAATAACGATTTTCGGCGTAGGCGTGCGCGCGATCGGTGCCCGCTTGTAATCGTGTATCGAGATGAATGCGAGACGGCTGACCCGCGGCTACGAATCGCGGTATTTATAGGCGTGTTGGATCGTAGGCAGATTAAGTAGATAAACGCGTCGACTCGAGCCGATTCCTAATTGTCTCCGTATTTTCGTCCCGGTGGTTATCGTTACGCGCGGCGAACGACGGCTCGTACAGGAGATTTTGCACTTGCTCCAGCAGCTCGTTTCATCGTAATTTATGTACGATAGGACGTTCGTGACGTAACCGAGGCCAGAGGAATTCCTCGCTCGGCGAGTTTAAAGTGTGAGGTGGAATTTGTAGAAATATTCTATTCCGAGAGAAAACAAGGTTATAAAAGGATCACATAAATTTACGAGCGGGATCGTACTGAAAATTTCACAACTCACGGTAAACGGATTCGAAGAACGGGCGGAAGAGGTTTCAAACATTTTACAGTGAAATGCTCGTACAATAAGGTAACCGCGTTAGCCGTGTCTACATCGCGCGAGTGTATATTGAAACGCGGGCCTGTGCGCGGCGACGTGTACGTGTATTAAGAAACCAAGTCCAGTTCGTAAAACTCATTGTACGACAAAATACGTATCGTGGAACACAGGGAAGCTCGTGTATTTATGATTGCACAGCGGCGGCGAGAGCCAGGTGACATACGTTAACAAACCAACTGACGATTTGCAGCGTGTAGTCTGCCCACGCCGTCTACCTGGGCCTGGCATCGAACATCTATTGTCACGTCATACGTAACGGGTTACGTAGGCTCCGCCGCTTCGGCTCGCGTTGCCCTCGCAGCGATGAATTCGAAATACAAACAATGATCATCTAGTAGAGGCAATATACATATGACGAGAATAATTTTAGTCTTGCGTCGTAAATCGAATACTTTTCTGTCCCTCGCATCGCGAGATAATAGTGAAAGCGTTTGTACTGTATGAATCAACGACCTGAGCGATGTGATCACGCTACATATATGCTTCACTTCACGTCGTGAAATGATCATTTTTGTTGGTAGCCTCATGACAAACGCTTTACACGAATGAATTAAAAAATTGATTAATTGATTCGAATCGAGGAAGTATGTTAATATCGTTACGTCTGTTTTCATTTTACTACAGCTTGGCTACTGATCGATCGCTGCGAAAGGATCTCTCGTACACGATGGAGAACCAGCTCTTTGACCCTGTGGATGCCGCATATATGCGGCGCTCGGCGCGAAAGGATTAATAGTTCAGAATCTACACTGTATGTATGAGCAGTGTGAGCCAAGATTTCATGTTTCCTGTATTATTTTAAAATATCTAGTTACATCTCGTACTTAACTCATTATTACTAAAGTTTAATTCATAAAAAGGTGACGTACAATGAAGCCAGTTTGTGAACAGTGAACAAAGTGGTTGGCGAAGTTTAAATGTATTTCCCTAAAGAAGACCGTAGGCGTTCATATGCAAGCTTGCATTAAAACTTTCTCCGCGCTATTACGGGAAGTTTTGAATATATTAATATACATACAAGCAATTACGTTTATTTTATACAAAATGTTATTTTGCAAAATCTGAACTAATACCAATGAATTCAATTGCTTAATTACTATCGAACGAATATTTTGTTATCGAATGAATATTTTGTTCAATTGCTTAATTACTATCATTCCCTTCTGTTGCACAACGTTAAAAAATAAAATATCTTTCGATTCGTGGCTAAAGATAGGAGGGAATTATCGCGAACGTTAATCAGGATATTGTAAAATCAATTTCGCGCGCGATGGGCGGAGAGTTAGTTTTTGTAGCAGCTGCGCGTCCCGTTTCGGAACTGTTAATTGTGCCATTTTTCCTGCATCCGCCATAAATACAATACGGGGGCCGAGGCGATATGATGCATGGCGCGATACACATAAATATCAAGCCGGCGCAAAAGCGGCAATACAGCAACAGCGCAAATATCAGCGGGCCTGTAACTCACGGCAGCCTCGTGTACCCGCGGCGCGCGGCGTGCGGCGTAGCCACGGCTAACAAATACTTTTTTCAGTTAGCCGCGATTACCGGGGCCGGGTTATAAATAATTATCCCCCGACAGGCGATCGTTAACGAGACCTAATGGAGTACAAAGTAGTGCGGTTATTATTTTCCCCTAAGCTGAACGTTTCTTCGGCCTCCAATTATCCGATCTTTTATCGATACAAGGTACTACGAGCGCGAAACATTTGTCTCCCGCCCTCGAGTACGCGGGTACGCAATAAGACGCGTTCGAGGGCAGGATTAATGCGGCGATTCGTAGCCCGATGATACGAAACGAGAACGATCGTCACTGAATCGATCCGCGCGCGATTACAGTTACAAATCGATGGAATCGCGCTGGAATCGAACTGGTCCAACGGTGACTGATAACGTTCAAGCTTCCTGAATCTACCTCTACCTAGCGGCTCCTAGCGTCCGAGAAGGTCGCGCAATTATCGCGATGAATAACGATTTTCGGCGTAGGCGTGCGCGCGATCGGTGCCCGCTTGTAATCGTGTATCGAGATGAATGCGAGACGGCTGACCCGCGGCTACGAATCGCGGTATTTATAGGCGTGTTGGATCGTAGGCAGATTAAGTAGATAAACGCGTCGACTCGAGCCGATTCCTAATTGTCTCCGTATTTTCGTCCCGGTGGTTATCGTTACGCGCGGCGAACGACGGCTCGTACAGGAGATTTTGCACTTGCTCCAGCAGCTCGTTTCATCGTAATTTATGTACGATAGGACGTTCGTGACGTAACCGAGGCCAGAGGAATTCCTCGCTCGGCGAGTTTAAAGTGTGAGGTGGAATTTGTAGAAATATTCTATTCCGAGAGAAAACAAGGTTATAAAAGGATCACATAAATTTACGAGCGGGATCGTACTGAAAATTTCACAACTCACGGTAAACGGATTCGAAGAACGGGCGGAAGAGGTTTCAAACATTTTACAGTGAAATGCTCGTACAATAAGGTAACCGCGTTAGCCGTGTCTACATCGCGCGAGTGTATATTGAAACGCGGGCCTGTGCGCGGCGACGTGTACGTGTATTAAGAAACCAAGTCCAGTTCGTAAAACTCATTGTACGACAAAATACGTATCGTGGAACACAGGGAAGCTCGTGTATTTATGATTGCACAGCGGCGGCGAGAGCCAGGTGACATACGTTAACAAACCAACTGACGATTTGCAGCGTGTAGTCTGCCCACGCCGTCTACCTGGGCCTGGCATCGAACATCTATTGTCACGTCATACGTAACGGGTTACGTAGGCTCCGCCGCTTCGGCTCGCGTTGCCCTCGCAGCGATGAATTCGAAATACAAACAATGATCATCTAGTAGAGGCAATATACATATGACGAGAATAATTTTAGTCTTGCGTCGTAAATCGAATACTTTTCTGTCCCTCGCATCGCGAGATAATAGTGAAAGCGTTTGTACTGTATGAATCAACGACCTGAGCGATGTGATCACGCTACATATATGCTTCACTTCACGTCGTGAAATGATCATTTTTGTTGGTAGCCTCATGACAAACGCTTTACACGAATGAATTAAAAAATTGATTAATTGATTCGAATCGAGGAAGTATGTTAATATCGTTACGTCTGTTTTCATTTTACTACAGCTTGGCTACTGATCGATCGCTGCGAAAGGATCTCTCGTACACGATGGAGAACCAGCTCTTTGACCCCGGTGTGAACCAGTTCATTTTCTGAATTAAGATAGCACGAACGGTCGCACCGTTCTCGGCAGGTAGATGCGAGCTGGTGGTAGCGGTGAGTTAACAGTATCGATCGGTTAGCGGTATATCGGTATCGACTTTGCCGTGGTTGGTTGTTTAACAAAACTACAACCACGGCCGCGTGATACGGTGATTTATGGTAATCTGCGTGATTGGAGAAAATGAGGGAACGCGGACGGGCCTCGTGTAAACGATCCGTGTACGCGAGAAACTGAGTTATGTGGGGGCGATGGAAGACGCGTGAAGGGAACAGGTCGGTACCGAGCGGTAACTAGATAGATACGGCGGAATGGGGAAGGAAATAGGAGGATAAGAAAAAACGTTGAGACGCAATCGGTATTCTGTTCGCGAGCGGCACCCACTCTAGCCCGGCGCAACAGATACACCGCGGGTACCGGGCAACGTAATTACCGCGTACGTACAGGCTCCATCCGCGTATTCGCTCTCTCATAGAAACCGTGCGCGCCATGCCTAATCCAATTAAATAGCCAATCAGATGCCCGATACGGAGCGGTTAATTAACGGCACATTCTTATGCATGTAGCCGGGCAATCTCGTTAGGTCATATACAGTACGCACACTGCCTGTTCGGACCTACTTATCATTATACAAGGTGTCCCGACAACCGCAACGACTACTGGGTCTAGAGGTGGTGCCGTACGACGAATCGTTTAAATTCTCCGGCCGGTGGGTAAGCAGTAGACACTAGTTGGAAACGTGCTACGTACAGGGGTTTCCGTTTCGATCTCTACGGACGAACGCGGGATCCGTTTTCAGAGTAAGCTCATAAATATGCAGTTTGTTATTCCGCGGCTGGCGGCGCGCGTGGCCCCGTCGCTTTTTTCACCCCTCCCCCCTGCGCCCTCCCCCCCTTTTCTTCGACACGTTGCCACCGGAGGCGATTGAAAATTCATACGACTCGAATCTTCAGGGACACCGATCGAGGGGATGTTTATCTTAAATGGATGCAGCGCTCGAGTCCCGCGTCGCATCGCGTTGCTCCGAGAAGAATAATATTCGAACGTGTTTCTTACGCTTCCTTGCTTTTTTGCAAGACATCGTCATCGTTGCGTGTGCCGTTATTATGATTATATACAAAAGATTTATATCGTTCCTCTACGAGTAATTCTAAAACCGTAGGACACCTTGTTTTCAAAAACGTTGTATACACTATGTATGCATCGACTATGCGGAAAGTTATCGGTAGACGATAAATTACGTATCGATAGGAGCGAGGAAGATCGGGCCACGTGAACCGGGTGAAATCGACAGGGTCAATTCGCTCGCGAAAGATCGACGCGCTCCGGCTCGAACTAATTATCCATCCGCAAATAGAATAGAAGTATTAACGGTGCGCGCATACAGGTACCGCGCGTGTGTATGTATGTACGTGCGCGCGAAATTGGGTTTGTGAGCGGTATGGCCGGCTAAAACGAGGACGAGACCGAGAGCTTGGCACGGCACAAAGTTCATGTGAAAGGGGAACCAATGAGCATGAAACATGCGGCGAATATATGTATGTATCGACGTACTCGCGTTCGATCTCTCTATGCCCGCGAAACACGTAGCCGATGCGACCCGCACGTTCGATCGCAGAATACACGCGGATGATCGTCGACAGATCTTAAAGCAGCGTTTCTACGAGGTACGGATGAAAGTGATGAGACTTTAGTCAAGACGAAAATCTATTTGATCGTTACATGGTTGCGTGATTATAAAAAATCATTTTTCTCTGAGATGATTCAAAGTCTTTTATATGTACTTGTAGTATGGCTGGATGTGGAATGCGCGGATGGATGTTTTAAATCGGGTAATTTAGAGAAAGTTGGGACACGCTCGGGATCGCGGAGGTTCGAAAGCGCAACGCATGAACACTTCTACGTACAACCGAAACAATTTAATGCGGGTGAAGGATCGACAGATTGCGCTTATTTCACGATTAAACGGCCCGCTCGCAGTACCCCGGAGTATAATCGAGGTTCCCGTTTCGGAAAAAGGTCACTTCGACTTGGCCGGTTTGTGTGTCCACGTGTTTTCGTACCAACTCGTCGCCGTGCGATGGAAAAAACCAATTTCCCCTGTGGCGAGCGGGCGGGTAGAGTGACAGAGAAAAGGGAAGAGCGCTGGGCGAGAGAAGGGAAAAAGAGAAGAACGGATCTGGAAAAGAGGAAATTAACGCGCGATTTTCTAGACTCTCTGACGGAGCGTGGCAAAGGGAGCAAACATACCCCAATTTAACACTTTGACTGCGACGCACGGGTACGAAACGATGGGGGCGGGAAAAACATCGCGATTGCCTTGCTGGTACGTATAAGCGCGAGCATGTGAGAGTCACCCGTTTGAGAGTTCGCCACACATTCGATCTGGTGTACCAAGGAAATTAAATATCACTTAATGTTAAAAAGCTGAGTTCGCTACCTGTGTGATATCTATTGAACGAGTAGCCTCGGGCGATCGCCTGACATTTTAGAATACAGTGTATGCAGGTATACAAATTACCAGAGAAATCGTGACAGCTTCATAAAAATGAAACATGCAAACGTTCATAGTTACCTATTGTTCGTCAACTACCTTTGAATTAAAGATTTCAATATATAAAATCTTTTTCTTAAACGAAAGGAAATACTGAGGCGGGAAAAACAGAAGGGGTTGTATATCCGTCTGGAAGTATGCGGGAGACGGAGAAGCACAAAGAGGCGAGGGGCGAAAGAAAACCACGTGCAACAACGCCGGCGCAAAATGAGTGCCGACCGGTATATTAATTCTGCATTTAAAGCTGCGGTCAGGGCACACCGGTCTCGGTGGTCGAGTGGTTAGTATGAGTGTAGGTAGAGAACGCAACAATTCAGAGGGGTTCGTCTGGTGTAATGGCTGGTAATTAGAGTGCCATGATAGCAGGCTCCGCGAAACCAGTTATCTCGCTACGTGCATCGTGCATGAAACCCTTCTCCAGGGTCCCTTCTTCTTTGCCTCTCTTTCTACCCGTCACTCCGTCCGCTGGCTAACCTCCTCTTCTCAGTGTCTGCGTTCTTCTTTTCTCCCGTTCGCAACCCCCCTCTGATCATCGCCTTCTGCTCTCCTTCCTCCTTGCATCCTGCGTGCCTTCACGAGCGCTCCACGCGATCTATGCTCTGAATTGACACGTCAGAGAAAATCCACGACGATCGTTCGCCATCGCTTCCGGACACGGGGGAATATTTTACCCGTTGCACGAAACGCGAGAAAGATAATGCGGTCCCTTGAATGGTCGCGATAATTATCTGCGGCATGATAGCGTCTCTGGAAAAGAAGCAGGTGAATCCTGCTTGTCGGACATAATAAAGTGTCTAACGTCGAGTGGAACGAGCGAGAGAACAGCGAGTGCTAGTTCATTTTAGAAGGTGTTTCAGACACCTCGAGCTTCTACGTTGCGGTCGCTTTGAAAAATCGCGGTATTAAAGTGGATCTTTGGACCCTTATCTAAGTCATTGTTCAGTCCTGGAGGCTAGCTGGAGGTTGATCGAGGAAAATGATGCAAACTTATACGTGTATTCCTGAAGATATATCTGTGTGTGCTGTGACGTACAAGCTGAAAAGAGGCTCACGTGGTCTGATCCTCGAAGATTCTACCTGCTCGGCAATATTGTCAGCGTCTTATGACATGCATTAAAGGATTGAAAATGCCTAAGATTGTCAAGGAGGCGTTTTATCTGTCCATTAAGAAAATAGCCTCGTACGAATTTCACGCGCCATTCACCGAGCGTGACAGACTGCGATCAGTCCTGTCCATAAACATGGAACAATGCCTTTTAAAAGTGTCCTCTTTTTCATTTCATTGATCATGTAGTCTATACGTTATAAATACATTGTACGTTTTCCGTGTAATAAGGATGAAACAAAGAAAGTTTTAGCCTCAGAGTTTAGCGAGGGAAAGATGATATAAAAAAAAAGTCGGAATAAATGCGCGATGGATGTTAGAAAGCCGGTCGCGGCAGACGTAAAAAGCAGCAGGAAGAATTCCTGGCGCTGCCGGCAAATATATTCCTCTTTTCATGAAAAAGTGCCGGTACGAGTGACAAAATGGACGAGAATCGTTCGCCCCTTTCCACGTATAATATCCTTACTGGTAAATGGGCGCCTTTATGGTCAGCGGCAAGGCACAAATGTATGTCTCAACTTTCCTTCGATTGTTCGCGTGCCTCCCATCTTCCTCTCGTGACGAAATGGCCTGCCGGCGTCGCCGCCCCGTTCGAAGTGCTACGTACGCGGTGAGGGTGAAGAAGAAAGAATAGAAGTAAGGGAATCTTCGGAGAGAGAGAGAGAGAGAGAGAGAGAGAGAGAGAGAGAGAGAGAGAGAGAGAAGGGCGAAGCTTCTTTTTATTCGTGGGAAGCGTTTCTTCCTAGCAGGCGAAAACCGATTAAGCCGGGCTGTCCTGCGGCGAGGATGTACCGAAAATGAAATTGCTCTAGGAAGTGTCTGTATTATCTTTTACGCGTACAGATCCCTGGTAGTGGATTTTTTTTCCATGAATAAAAAGGATCCTCTAGTTTCGTTGAAGTTCACGCGGCATATCCTCCGCCGCAGCAATGTATCCTGAGAATAATATAATTAGACTGCGGATTTGATGCATTTAGTAGAAAATTAACTGCCCACGGATGTATAAATGCTTCGTGCAAGACTCTATATAGATCCGTATTAATATTGCAATACTTAAATAATTAAATCCCATCAGTGGGGAATTGAAATGTTCCCGATAATCTCTGCCTTAAAACAAGACCAGAATTACTTGACATATTACTATCTCGAGGAAACTATATAAATGTAATTTAAAATAGAAATTTATTTCGTTAGAAACTTATAACTGCTATAAAAGGTTAATACATAGTCACACGTGAAAAATAAAACAAGTGATTGTATTGTAATTATAAAGAAAGACATCCGAGTAAGACTAATCGACACATTCAAGTTAATTTATCAAAGGAACCAGGTCTTCTGTGTCACAGTGTCCGATATAAATACGTAGAAAACTCGGAGGCAAATTGGTGGCGTAGGAAAGGAAAATCGCGAAGCTACAAGGATATCAAAGAGGTCGCGCCTTTTTGCTCACGACCCCCTCGACAGTTTCACTTTCAATCTCGCGTAATCTCGTTGCAAGAGCACACCTAAAGTTCAACAAGTCGGAACGTAGAAGTCATTACCTTTTAATTCTTTTCGCGGACGGAGACAAAGATTTGAATATTATCATATCCTTCTCGCATAATGATGTATACATTAACATTACTAATAACATTTTCTCTGATCAAGTTGTCGTTTCACCCTACGACCATTGTCATCTTGATGCACCCGGTTTGCGAAGAGTGAAAAAGTAAGCGAACGACGGGGCTCGATGTTACGAAACGTGTAGCTCGAATCTAGATAAACATCGATGAATATCGTAGGCATAACCTCGGGGCAACGAGCTCCGAATATCTATGAAAGCGAAGGCTCCCACGATTTCGTGAGTTCACGTTAAATTGTTCGTTTATGAGAAACTAAGTACCTCTTTCTTCTTTGACATTTGATAAATCGGATATTATTCCTCATTATACCCGGTCGGGGATTATATGCATAATAGAGTTCGAGTAATCAATTAAAGACAAGAAAGGAATCGTTAATCGGGGCCATGAATAATTCTTAATATCGTAGACGATCGATGGATCGTTTAAAGATTCAATCGACATCGACATGGAGAGTGCCATTTGCAGTCCGATGGATTCGAACAGGTCCAGTCTGGACGCCGTGCTCAAGCGCTTTTACAATGGAAAATAATTTATGCTCTCCGTTATCAACCAAATCAAAAGCGTGAATATGGCAAAAGGGGGTGGCGGTGGAAGGGCGAAGCCAGTCATGGATAAGTAAATAGAAGCGAAGGGACGGGGGAAAAAAAAAGTGAAAGAAGAAACGGTAAAACGTTGAGACGGCATGAAAAAGTGGAAAGTGCTCAGCCTTCACTCATTAGTCTTTGTACCTTTGGCAAGAATAACAAGTTCGAGTTAACCAAGCGTTCCTAAAGTCTTACGCAAATGAAGGAAAGGAAATGAAAAAGAAAACAGGACAGGTTCTAAAAATGAAAAGTACGCCGGGTCGGGAGTATCTACGGCTTAATCAGTCGTGCCTGTTCAAGATTTTCTTATTCCCTTCTATCTTCTCACCGAATGCGGGACGAGATTTTTAGAAACCGTTGAATAGCGACCCACGGAGGGCTTTCGATCCACCTGGTTGCATCGAAAAAACGCGGATCAGGTCCGTCGTGTTCAGTCGAGCGCGAGTAACTGATGTAACCGAACGTGATAATCGCGAGTCGAAGTCCAATCAACCTCGATTAAGCATTTTGAGTTTCTCTTAAAAAAGATGCGAATAACATTTCGGCCGATGTTCAACGAGTTGAGATGGGACGAAATTCCTTTTTAAAATGTTGCAACGAATGTAAATTGTCCAATTTCATTTCTTTCCGGATTGAGTAAAGAGGATTGGAGTAAAGGGGGAGTGAATACGGCCAGGAGAGAGGAGGACGAGACGTACGTACCTGGTAAAAGGCCGCGGTATCACGGGAACGGGTACAGGAGTTAGAGTGCAACCGAATCTCGGATTCCTGGAAGGGACGGCATGTAAATGGAATTAAAGTTTTTTTTAAATATCGCATCGAGGCTCTCTCGCGACGTCTTCTCGCTTGTAATTAGCATTATTATCTTGGGGCAACTGTCTACGAAACGGACCATCCGGCCCGGAGAGTCCCGAGAACACTGCGTGACTGGCACCAGCCGGTGGGAATTGAAAAAGGAGCAACCTTTAATCGCATGTGTTCACCGCTTCCAGCGGACGTATCCGAATCGCGCACGTACGAAGCCTCTCGCTAATTATAAACGGGCACAAGTGGTCGATTCTATCTGCGCGAATCTTCGATCAAACAAAAGGGAAAGCGAAACGAACGAAAGCTGTGTATGAATTAACGAAGAAAACTCTGATCTCAAATTAAATTCCATCGGATTCCTGATCCATTTCGTGCCGTTCAAGGAATCAGCTGTAAATAATTGAGACAGATATGCAAAAAACATTTCTGGCTCTCTAATACGAATAATTGGAAGAAACTGTGATGTAGAATCGTACGACGTTCTTTAATAACGGAAGTCTCATAATCGATATTAACATGAGTTTCCAATGAAGTGGCTTAATTATTCTTCAATGCAACAATTATCGTTCATTTCACATGAAAAGTGTGTCAATATGATGCATAAATTGTTGACAGAAAATTATCAACGATTCATTTAAACTTGGAAAAATTACGAGCGAATCAAGAGAGGACATCAAATGTGGAAGAAATGATAGGGCACAATAAAATGAAACATAGTGAAGAAATGAAACGGACCGACGGACTGAAATGCCAAAATTTGATGGGATCGTAGAATTTTTTGATTATTTTAAAAGCGGGCAAAGCGAGAATACACGCATTCGTACATATGTACGCATACAGGATGGTGGCAGCGTTCAACCGTTTCAATCTGCGTCGCGTTGCAAAATTCGTCGTTAAAAAAAAAATCTAAGTGCTCCGTGACAACAAGTCATTAATGTAAAACGAAACTGCGAATAGCGCGGCTAGAAATTGCAATTGCGAACGTTATGACGTCTGCGGAAAGTTAAGCGGTTTGTCTGTTATTCGCGCAGTCGTATGCATAATAAAAACCGATTGTACGGATTTATTTCGAGTGACGAAATAAATTCGAGGAAACATTATATTCTCTTCTCTAACGTGTGCTAATTTTATTTGAATTTCCGACGTTACTTATTGTATCAATTATTTAACTTCATGCCCGAAGATCTCATGTACTCTCATTTGAATATTATAACTCGTAATGACTATCTCGGAATATGAAAATAGAGATGCGGTTTGATATTCTAGAACCAATGTCAATCACATTATATATGTATGTATTTGTGATATACGTTAATGCAGGTTGGGCATCGGAAATTTAGGTCTGTCAAAGGTGTTTGCTATCATTCGCGGACAATGGACGGATTATTCTGTTCGTTTATGCTGACAGTGCTATTGGAAAGCATCGCGTGTGTCAGTTCAAACTGTTTATAAAATTTCATTATTGAATTGCGAATAAATAGTAAGTGTTACCCAACCGAAGGTTGATGATATCTATTCGCTTAATTATATTTAATAAATTCTGATCAGAACAGGTAGAAAGGATCGAATATATCTAGGTTCTCTTATTTGTAATTAGTAAGCCATCCGGTTGAAGATTAAGCGTTTGGTGAATTCCTGAGTTTATCTGAAATTGATCTAACTGCTCGCCGTTACTCTAGAAAATTGAAAACGCGCAGGTAATAAAGCGTTTCACGCAACGGGCACGTAGAAAACAATACGCGCGCGCATAACGGGATGGGTTAACGCTCGCGATTACTTTCGTGAATCGCTATGATCAGAACCGGCCTATGATCAGAAGTCTTACCTAGAACCTGTGTGGCAACTTTTCCCGGAAGAGCCCGATCACCGGTAATCACCGATGCAAATCTCACACCTCGGGTGCATCGTACACGGCGAACCGTTCGTGCTCGGAGAAAGTACGATTTTCGTAGACCGAGGAGACTCGCGTGTACTCGTACTGTCGATAGAAATCACCGCGAGAGCTCCGATTAAGTAAAAATATTTGTGTCTGATAGAGAAACGTGTTGCACGCTGGTTGCTATTTCGCAAACCGTTCCTCGAAGGTCATGCCAATTATTATAACCTGAGTAGAGCTAGAAGAGTGGCTCTTCGAAGGTTTCAATGGTTTCATCTTTCAGTGATTTCATGTTTCAATGATGCGTGAATACTTGGAAAATCTGCAGGACAAAAAAAATTTAAGATATACTGTTTTCTCTCTTGAATTGATACTAAAATTGGGGGTTCGAAAGCGCACTCGAATTCTCTTTCAATTTAATTGACAGCCGCGAGGCGTATCCTTCGTCAATTTAGCTTTCAACAAGTGCACGCATCGAGACGAAAGGGTGGCGCGCGCTAGTCGAAGCATTATACGCGCATTACCTGCCAATCAGTAATTGATTTGACTACCAACCGAGTGTATACTCTTCCTTTTTTCTGCGTCCCGAGGACAGAGGGGGGAAACTATCAGTCAGGAGCAGAAGTATACTTCATATTAATTCGATTTGCACTTGCTGTTCGATTCAACGATTGAATGAATTAATCGTGGCGAATCGGGAATTGTAATCGGACATTATTTGAAGATTTTTATGTCGAATCATAATTAATTTAGGAATGCAGAACACAATTTGACGAGGTACGTGAGCATGTTTAGCCCTGTGAAACGTACGTAAAAATAGGAAAACCATCTTATTATAAAGGAAAATGATTGGATTTAAATCTGGGCTAGATCAGTTTCTATCGCAAAATCAACTTATCTTGCAATCAATAAAGATTAACCGAGTTGTAATTGAAGGAATAAAATTATTTAATATTCGTGAACAATCGAAGGGGGAGAGCGGAGAGGAAAAAGCAGTTAGGAAATCGAAGACCTTAAAAAGACCACTGATATTCCGAACGGTATTTCGATGTCGGTCATAACCGTTCGGCACGATCGTTTGGAGCCGGGATTGGGCTGCGACTTCCAACCCGGCATAATTTTCTTAGACGAAACGCTGCGGCGAGATCCCGGAAATGGACAATTGCGGCGAGCGTCGTGTTGTTCGCTGCGGCCCACTGCCGAGGGCATCGAATCAATTGCAAGGAAATTTAAATTTGAACACGATTGCCTGCGATAACCGTTCCGCATGCTTATTATATCTCTCCCAGCAAATTAGCGTGGAGGAGGAGCGCCGAAATAAATAGAATACGAGATCGTGGAAAATTGTTATCTCCTTTGTTATCGTACAATGGGTCCGATGGAATTGGAAATAAAGCGTTACGCCGAGGTAATAATTTCAAATGAATTCTACTCAAGCTCGATAGTTATCCGTTCAATATTTATCGAGGAGAAACGGGGATAAGGGAACGTTGACAAGTTGTGTATCGATTTGACGAGACGCATTAAAAGTGGTCGATCCAACAGGGGGATAATTAAAGAGCTGGAATCATCCGTCAAAGAAGCGTCGACTAATCGGGCATCCTGAAAGCGGTCGCTATTCGATTATGATTAAGCTAATTCGAGTTTGATCCGCGTCACGTGGAAATAATGGAGGTCTCGGTAATTACATATAAATCAAATTATACTTCGAGCTGACAGCTCCATTTGATAACTGGTGGTGTGCCATGTCAAGTGATCAAGTCAATTAGGACGCAACGTATGCGTGTTGCAAATTTTATCGCGACCGGCATTGGCTCGTTAAAATGAAAAAAAACTGAATTATCTAACGTTCAAATTCAATTACTTCGCCGAATACATTTATCATGCTTCCTGTCTTGCGTCGTCACGACAGGAAGTCACTCGAAGGATTGAATAAAAATATGCTCAGATTTTAATTAAAACATTTTCCATTTATCGACAGTATTTACGCGTAGAACACGTCACTATTTAATCCTAGAATAGCATTGTTTTCGCAATGGAAAGCAAAATGGTAATTAGGTTAAAATCAACGCGAGCTAACCGATAATTAACATACATTACCAGGGAAACGTTCGCTGATACTCGCGAGAGTGATTGACGTACGCAGGCGGTGTGACTGAAAGAGCCGCGTCTTCCCATGTCCCCGCGGTATCAGCGTCGTCAGGAAACACGTAAAAGGCGGCGGTATATCGAGCGATTCGCCCGGTTATCGACGTCGGATCTACGAAGCATTTAGAGATCTCGGGCCTGGCAACGAAAATCGTTCGTAGCCACCGGCGAATATTCGAGCGTACACTCGCTTCCACGACTTCCTGACTGGCGCGTCTAATTGCAGCCACGCTGCGGGAAATGCGTTCCACAAACACATCCGCGCGTAGTTTTACTTCGCTTGTACGTAGAGGTAGGCGGTAGAGAAAGGAAGAGGTCGTGCCCACGGGCTCCGGGATGATCTGCATTTAAAGACAATAAATTAGATCCATAGCGGCGGCGGCAGCAGCGTAAAGCGGGCGTAATTTCGGTTCCCTGCCCGTCCATCTCACCCGTGTCACCCCACGGTAGGTTAACCTCCTCCTTCTCTTACCCACGGATAGGTCGCGAGTTCCTCTCGGAAAGTGCACCGTACAGATATTAGAAGAGAAAAGAAGAGGAGACGAGAGGAACTGTTGATTTATCGTATCGTCTGTCAGAAGCGCCCGAGGGCCGCGCGCCACGCATCTCCCAGACGAAACATTGTGGATCCCGGGGAAGATCCTCCGCGGGCACAGGTGTGTGGCCGCTCGCGTGGACTGTAATGGACGTCGGAAGTCCCGGCGCTATCGCTCGGGATCGGTTTTCGAGGCGAGGGTGCTTAAGCGAGACCCGTTAGCCGTGTGTTGCCTCCGCCGGTGAAGAATGATCGGACGTCACCGGATCCAACTAGTGTCAATCCGCCCCTCGAGCCACGGTTTGCCTCCGGATAGTAAGGATACTTAATTCCCCTTGAAAACATTCCAAGAGTCAAACAATTATGTTTTGTCTATGTCATTCCTTATAGAATTTCAAAATATTTTTTTACTGCATAATATAAGTCATGTGATATTATTGCTTAATGTTAGAAAGATTGAAACTTCGTAAATATCTATATTGCCCAAAAGCAGTCAAAATGAATTCATTGTGAGAGAATAACTACTGTGCAAAGAAATTCATTTAATTAATTTCTAATGTGTATTATTTACAGTTACGAAACAGGTTATTAGTAAATATTAACAATAAAAAGAATTTCTAAGAAATTTTATTATTATATACATAATTTTATTTTTCTAATTGAAACTAAATGCAGTCAAAATGACTTCCCTGGGCAATCTAGTGTTAATTGCGAAAATCATGAAAATCGAACCTTTTTTTACGATTCTTTATGGAAAATTTTAATTCAATATGGGAGCCTCATGACATATTTCACGAGGCACGCTGCACGACTTAATTAAACGTATCCGCTTCCGCGTAAGATGATACCCGAGCCTGAAGTCCGCCTTGAGACATGGATTTCTCACGTGGAAACGTGCTGGCACGGTGCAAGCCCGTCGTAAAAGTTATCGTACAATTATCGTACCGTACAACCATCCCGGTAACGTTTATCGTTCGACCTCCCAACATTTACATAGTCTATCGCCTTCTGTCTCGTCCTTTATCCAGGCGCGTATGCGCGCTCCTCCAAAAGCGCTACGCGGCGATTGGTTCATTTTCCTTGAACTTATCGCGCCACGCCGTGAAACGTATTCGAGAGCAGTCTTTATAACTTGTTGGATCCGTTCGTTTATTCATTAAGCAGAATGTATATGGACTTCGCGAAGGCTGTTTTATTCATAAATTCGTGATGTAAATACTGTTCATTATACTGATGCGAAAGAAATGGAAGCAATTTCTGTCGACTACGTATAGCATATAAACTAAGGGATCATAAAAGATCTTCGCTACACGCCTACAAGAAAGGGGGATCAACCTCGGAGCGCGATGGATTATAAATTCAGAAAGAATCCACCCTTTCGGTACGGCCGATTCATTCCGTGGCGAATAAAGAATTCATCGCGAGCGCACCCATGACCATTACACTCCAAATAATTACATTTACACATTCTACTTTCACCGAGGGAGTAAAGTCGTTCTTAATATTACGGTTGAAGTCTGCGACGTTTATCTCGGATGGAAATCATCTGGTAATCTGGCAGTCAGCATCGACGTGACCTGACTTCTTACAGGGCAATATGCGAGTATCTCGTCATCAACGACGTGGCTCCATTAACCAGTTGACTGTTGTCACCAGCTGCGTATTAATAAAACGATGAGCGTGCTAGCAAATTGAAGGAATAAAAAAAGAATAAAAGAAAAAATGAGCAGAAAATTGAAAATCGAAGAGAAGGTCACAAGTGATCCAAACTGTGCATTTGATTCGATTAATTAAAAAAGTGATTTCGACTGCGATGCCGTCTACAAAAATATGATACTTTAATTTTTTAATTAGGATCAACAAGCGAATTTGGATTTTTTAATTGCAACGAATTATATAACACTTTAATTCGGAATCTCTTCCTCGTTAATTCATACGTCATTAAGACCCA
>SHCU01000289.1:41970-59576 GCA_004307685.1 Ceratina australensis | reverse complement strand
TAATTTTTTAATTAGGATCAACAAGCGAATTTGGATTTTTTAATTGCAACGAAATATGCACTTTAATTCGGAATCTCTTCCTCGTTAATTCATACGTCATTAAGACCCAGCACTTGTTTTAATATTTAATTACATATCAGAATCGCGTTTGCACTTGAAAATGTATCTTTTTCATAAATACTTTTTAATCGATAGTGGCACATAATTGTTTGGATTGAAATTTTTAAAATTCCCGTGAATCCTCTTATCGATGTCGGCTGGTAACTCCGCCCGGTTGCAATATTCGGATCGATTCGCGGTGGAATATTTATTCTGTCGCATTTCTCGTCGAAAATCGTTTCGACCATCCGGAACGGGAACTAATCGCATGCGATCAAACGAAATTAATTGCGGATCGTTGAACGGATAACGGGAACAAGGAGTAACGGGCGGGCCGGTGAATAACGAGGATAATTTTAAGACGAACGCGGGAACTCGAGGTTTTCCAACATCATCGATCGTTGAAATTCGGTTGCGTTCCGGCTGGCAATTTCCGCCGGTTACATTCGAACTCGCCAAGTCGATAAATAATGTATCAGCGTACGCGCAAAACTTTGCCGTACGATGAATGAACGCGAGCGAGTGAACTCGCGAGCGCGCGCGTGGAATCCGAGGTAACTCGTTGTGATGTAAATCAGGACGGATGAATCGAGACAGAAAACAGAAACTCCCTCGAACGCTTCTGAGCATCTGAACCGGCTTAACTCGGAATTCAACGTGATCACAAAGACGCCACTGATATACGAGTAGAGCGAAAAGAAATAAAAAGGATGCCGGGTGAACGAGCTACGCGTCAATTAGAGGCTGTCTCAATTAGCCAACGAGAATAAGGAAAGGAACTTCAGAGAAAAGGAGATTACTACGCTTTCTTCGATCTTCGATTGCTCGCGATGCAAGAAATTTGAATAATATCTCCGGTAAAAGGGGGAGAAAGGAATAATTAACGAGTCGAGAAAAAGGGGACGGATAAATCAGCAAGGAAGGTAAGTCTTCGTTTTACTTTTATCCTGTCTTTCCTTTTTTCTCGCCCGCACCACCCCTTTCCTCTCTGTCTTAATAGAACGACGAAGAATCCTTCGAAATCGATGCCTTTTCTACGGAAAATTCATCGTTCACCGACAAGCCCTACCGTTACGATAATTACTGATCGATATCCGATGCTACTCTATGAAGAGTAATTTTGGTGTCCGGTGTTACAAATTGTTCAGTTCTCGAATCACGGAACAACGAATGCTCCCGAAATTAATGTCCGCTTAATTTATCGCCATCTCCCCGGGAAATTGAGTACATCTGCGTGAAACATATTTGGAAACGATCATAATCAACCGGCTGCCTATCGAGCCATAGACTTTAGGTTACGGTTCGAGCCGAGCAACGCCGTTTCAACGGGTACCTTAATATCGGGAATTTGATAGACGCATGTATCATATTTCCGGACGGAAAATGGAGAATCATGTGAAATATGATCGGAATTATACACTCCAAATATTCGACATTAAAGCCAAATAAAACTGAACTGTACAATTTTTCAAAAAGAGGACATCTTGAATGAAAACTTGATACACCTAAAGCTTTTACAGTTAAGAGGTTCATAAAGATATTGATATAACAAATGCTCTAATTGTGAGATACAAATTATTTTATTATTTTAATAAAAATATAACTTTGATCATCGTGGAATGTAAAGGGAAGCACCACCTTTAATCAGTTATCATTTAATTAGTTCTAAGCTTCTTTTTCTTCTCTTTCACACATTTTCCCATTTCCCAATACTCCGGTTAATAATTTAATTACCCGCTCCACCTTCTGCCGCGAATTTTCTGACAATCACGCGTGCTGATACGTCGTTTAATTGGAGTCGTCGCTGCGTCGAAGACACGATCTAATTCGTCTACGTGACTCAATTAACGCGGCGTCAAGTCGACATCCGCTAATCGGTTAATTAAATCTACGATAGAATTAATATTCCGTCGACGTGCGGGAATCACGCCGCCTGCCGTGTATGCAGAACAGAGCGTAAGAACCTCGCGAGACTACTTTCGCAAATGGCAAATTCCTCATTTTTTTAAAAGAACACTTTAGTCGAGGGGACACGATGATCTTTCGAGTTTCACCGCTAACTGATGCCGCGCTACAACTTTCGCTCGTTACTGACACAGGTTACAGAATGATTCGCCTATTTTACGCAATTACTAAAAAGAGAAATTATTATTAATATATTTACTTTCCTCCTCTCACAACCATTAGCAAAATTATGCATCATAAAATTATGCATGTTAATAATATACACGCTGAAAACAACTAAGTAAAAAATGTAACACGAGTGTATCGTTTATCTTGCGCAGTGACTCATTTAAGCATTTTAAGCCTACGCGCTTTATAAATATCTAGCGTAATTGCTTTTTAGAAAAACATCTCGGATTACACGGAGTGATCCCGTATCCGATATCAGGTATAACACAGAAGGCCTGTATCCTAATCAACAGAAGGAAGGGGGGTGAGGGATTTAAGACGCAGTAATTATTGCTGGCTCTCAACTTCCTAGATCCAAAAGAATAATAGAAAAAACGGCGGAGCACGAGGTTGGCCTTCGCCGCAGAAATAATAATGGCTCCCTAAACGGGCTTCCTGTAGAATTTTCTTTGAGGATTTTTGACGGGTCGTGAATACCTGAGGTGTTCCGTGTTATGGATTATGATGAATATGTCGTATCGTGTTACCCGGCCAATGCTTTTCTTTCCCTTCCCTCATTTCTTTTTCTTCGTGCCTCGCTTCTTTTTTTTTCTTTCGTTACCTCCCCTTTCGGCCGGGCTGGAACAACTATACTCCTCGTTCCGACGATGCTCTTTGTAACGCGCGAGTTGTCAAACTTTTGGGTCAATTCGCGTTCTCTCCTCACGCGTTGTCTACCGTTTTACGGAGAGTTCCATTTGACCGAGTTTCTACCAATGAAAAGAGTACTTAAGACGTGAGAAATGCGCAAAGGCGAACTCTTTAGGGATCGATTCCATTGAAAAATTGACGGACGTTACTGAACCGGGTTGTTGCCCCTTGATTGACCGGTTGCAATAATTTACCGAACACCTCCCTGTATAAATTTAATTAGTCCACGCCATAATATAATAAAGCGTCGGAGTTATTGTTGAAATCCGTAATAAAGTATTATTAAGCTGGTCGAGGAACAAAATTAATTGGCACCGTTGAGACACAATTATCGAATCGTTAATTTCACACAAAGTGACAACATCGATGAATTTAATTCTGCGTACGAAGGAGGTGGAGACAGGCAGAACGAGGGGATAATTATTTTGTCCATTGTAAATTTATTCAGCCAGCACAAATCTGACAGTGTTCCCGCGAAAAGAATCGACTCAATAACGATACGCGCGTGATACCTTTTCTTGTGTTTTCCAATTAACCGGCGTGTCAGACTAATTGTAAGTAATACGTCGAAATAAATAGAGAACGATTTTAAAGTAAAATATTATTGAACAATGGACAGATAGTATTAGCAAAAAATAGAATCACTGAAATACTCAGATTATTTTTTATGTATTAGAATTGACAAATCACCTAATAAATTCATAAAAAAAAACAAAGTCGTCATCATGTACGATTAATTGCATTAAAATGGAACTCCTAGTAAAAATATGAGTTATTATTATTATACTCTAAACCAGCGCGTCGCTGTTTGCTTTTTTTTATTAAGAATATTGTATGAATAATCTGAATTTAATAGTCTGAAACGGGAAATCCTTAACGAATTCGCGAGCGCGTTTGGGGCATCGTTTAAAACAGCAGTGAAAGAGTAAGTGCTCATATAAGAGTAGGCCGAGTACGAACATAAAGCGCAGTATAGGCCTCTACACGATGCGACGGTGCAAACCAACTCCCTGCGTCTCGTTTTCAATCTAGGCCAAGCCAAACCCACTTCACGGTATTCCGGTGATGAAAATTACTGCGGCTGCAATTTCTATCTTACGAATTCTCCAACGAGTACCATCCAAATATTAAATTTATGCGTTTCAAACGCACTACGAATAACATCGACTACAATCCTTTACCAAATCATTGTCGAACGGTGTCTCTGTTTCTTAATCCCAGAACGTGCAAATTACAAATTAAAACAAAAAATCTAAAAACCTGATGCTGAAGAATCTCTATCATTTAAATTTTATTTCACACAAGAAATTATCTATAAACAAATTCTGTTCGTTATATAGAATTTTTCTTCAATCATACGTATAATTCGAGCGCAAACAGTTTATTGTTTTACTACAAGGAGTTCCTTTGTATAAACATATTTGCCTGCCAATTAGTTCACGTAATGGAGATTCCACTGTGTCCTTTTGCACAGGTAACATAAAAAGGCGCACCTTTGGTGTCGAAATCTATCATTAGAATTCGACTCGGATTCCCTGTAGACGATGAAATTCTTTGAACAGGCTCGTGTAGCAGAGTTCCGTTCGATCAATGTCTGGATTGGGTCCAATCCAGCGAAAAAATTCCCACAAGCCTCGGGAGGCCCCGGTGGCACGGGGGCCCCTCGGACACGAGTCGAACACCTCGTTCGCGCAGCGTCGCCTTTATTCGCTCGCATGCGAGCCACGTATTATACGCGCGGCGTATAGACGTATCATTCGAAACTTTTAACACGTCGTGTCTTATCGAGCGGTGCTTCTTGACAAGCCTTAATACAACACGATAGCGCTAAATATGGTTCAGTGAGCTCTTCATGGCTGAACGGTTCGGGACCTGCTCCTAACGCGGCATCCCAGGGACAGAAGCGTTCGCTACCGGTACATACCTGACCCTCGGCTCGCCGACAAGTGTATCTCGCGGACGGATTGTGTTCCCTGTTTCTACACCGTCCGTTCGTCCTCGCAAACACCTAACGCTGCCACGCAGCTGCCGGGTACACTCCTCCGTTCCGCGTGCTTCCGCGGATCGCCGATCCGCAACCATCAGGGAGTTACGGTCCGGTCCCCGTGCCACAAGGAACACCTTTTATTTGCCTATACATGCGTTGCCATGTTATCTGAACGCTCGCACGCAGGTGTAAAGCAGTTTCGTAAATTGACAAGCGTAAACCGGGAGAAGAGGTTCGAGAGCTCGACGGGGCTCGGGTTTAACGACCCAACGAGACTCGATGGTATCAGGGAAAGAACTTGCTGATTTCTTTGCACTGTCTCTGACAAGAGGTGTTCGATTGAATATTTTTTATGTACGACTAAGCAAAATGTGTGAAATATACACGCGTCCGAATGGGAAGCTAGTATTGTGTATGAAATGAAATAACAGGATATTAACATTTTACAACAATGCTTTTCTTCGTTGTTCTATTCATTTTACTTTCCACCTCCGACATCCTTGATTGATGCATCCACCGGGCCAAGGTTCGGAGTTTAGACAGCCGAGTTATTTATAGCCGTGGAAGACGATACGGTGATTTAATTGAATGGAAATTCAGCGAGCGCAGACTCGTGCGAAGTGCTCGAATTTCCTATCTAAACTTTAATTTATTATAATTTCAATGTAGAGAGGGATACGATGCGAACGTGCATCCATACTTCTATTTAAATATAAATGAAAGCGATTTCGAAGAATTTCTCTATTAAATATTTATTGTTATTTAGGCCAGGATTTTGACGAAATCTGCCATGGCAGTGGGTCCGTCTTGCGTCTTTGAATTTCAATTGTAGAGATGTGCGTGGTCGGTTCACGCATCTCGATCACTCGGACTTAGCATATCAAAGCCCTTATCGACTCGCGGAGGGGCGAGTACGGTCGGTTTTGAGCAATGGGCATTGGCCCCCGCGTCGGACATGGCAGAACGGAACTCGATATCCCCTTGGAAATGCCTCGGGAAATGTGAAATTCAGAAAATACATAAAGGTTCGACCGCAGCCGCCTGTAACCCGAGTGGCCGGTCAAGCGAACCGTAAATATGCGGTCGCGTAGTCGACAAATCACGATCCCCCCGACACGCGTATCCCTGTTGGCAGCACCCACGTAATAATGTACACGCACCCACCACGCCGCCACTGATACGTGTCCGAGTAAAGTGGAAAATAGTGTGCTCTGAGATGGACACCGACCGTGATAAATCGTATGTATGACTGTTTTATTAAAAAGGATACCTGCCATGCCGCGGATTTTCAGTTACCCCATCTTTGGGAAACCGACTATCCTGGACCTGTTTCAATCTTTGCAGCGAGCGATTTACTGCAGCATTGGGACGAACTTTTGCGACCAGTATCTTGCCCTTGTATATAGAGTCCGGATAGTACAGGACAAACGTTAAAAGTTTAAAACGTTTTACATTGATTCATCGAGCAGTTAATAAGCACTTAAAAAATGGTCCCAGACGGTAAGCTTGACCGCGAAACCGATGTTTCCATTCCTCGAATGTCCCTTTGCTCCCGCGGTTCCACGAGTGGCTTTAACGACACGACAGGAAAACGAGATTCAAGCGTAGTATAATCCTTCGGTGCTACTTCTGGCCGATCAATAGCCGGTGCAGCGTACAGCAGCTACGATAAACGCAGGTAGGGTCCCTCGACGATATAACCTCTGGCTGCGCGTCAACTTCGCCGCAATCTGCATAACCGTGAGCTCATTACCTTTTAATTACCAGTCGCGGCAGCAGCGATGATTTTCATTGCCACTGAAACTCATCTGGCGGCGGCGGCGGCAGTAGCGGCAGCCCTCTCTCACAATGGAAGGGACTTTTCCTCGACAATGTTACACGCCCATTAATTTCGTTGCTAACTCTGCCAACGCGGTGTCGAGGCGATAATTATTCTCTCTCTAGCGCGGTCTCCCGTCTCGTTCGCCCGCGCGCGCTCCGCGCCGCGCCGTCTTCGTCCTCCGCCGGGCGAAGAAGAAAAGCCAACACGCCGGGGCATTGTAAGTTACGTTTAAATGCGCCGCGTACACGCGAAATATCAATAAAGAGAATACCTAATTATATTTGCTTACGAACCGAGCGCGCCCGTATTCCTACTGTTCGGCCGTGGATTATTTTCCGCTTCCTCGTTGCTGCTCGTATTCAAGGGTAAACCTGGAATCGCCGCTCCTTCCTTTGTGGGGGGGAATTTGTTAATTTTTTCAAGGCCATTTTAAGAACAGAACTTCGAATTTTAGTACTTCCTGGATAATATATTAAATATTCGTGCGGTCAGAAAATTTGTGGTCTATCCTTGTAACACTTATACGAGTTGATTTTAAAATAGCAACCGTGATTAATTATTGACATTAGATGAAATAAAAACAACGATCTCGCAATGATACAGATTTTTTAATACATACTTGCTGGTAAAATGAGTAACCCTTAGTCTGCATCTAACCGTACGTGCTATGTAATATAACAGAGAAGTAGAATGCCTATTAAAACGGGTATTGTCTATCACGATCTGACACCATTATCTTTTTCCTTTCTCTTGAAGTATTAAAAAAATCCATTCATTATTTACAGGAACCCTGAAAAATGTAATGCATTTCACACTAATTGAACGATGAAGCATAGAAGAAAATTACTGCACGAAATCGTTTTAAGCCGACTCAGTGTTTAAACCTTAAATTGTGCAAGAATAATGATACAGGCTGTATAACGATTTCACAATCTCTCAAAATGATACCCAGAGGGCACGCTCGTCGACGACCTTACAAATAGGACATTATGAAAGTGGCAACGATGCGTCTTCGTGGCCGACGGTGTCGCGGAAATTATATTGGCAGAGGCGCAACAGGATGTCCACCAGCTAATGACCATAATCACGTATCCCGTTTAGGTATAATGTCTTTGTTCGAAGGCTAGTAAGAAACTATTCATGAGACACGCGACTGGCGCTAGAGAAAAGCGTGCAAGGAAGCGTGGGTAGTAGACTGGGTGGGTTGATGGTTCCGAGTGCCACGCGTGGAATCTGTCGACGAGCAGGATTTAGGTTGATTTATTGACCGGCAGAGATTCCGGCTGAACCTTTCTTGCCGCAGAGAACTTTTTGCCATTTCCAGATTAATAGAATTCGTTTTTCGCAATCTTCTTCCTCCTGGAAGGGAGTTCGCAGACGAAATTTGTGTATTCGAAGCAGACGCGTACCTTAATGAATGGTAAACCGACAGATAGTAGAATAATGAAAGAGCTGGAAATAAAAGAGACGTACAATTGGAAAAGACAGTTGGGGGACAAAGTCGAAAGACAAACGTCCAAGAAATTAACTACCGCTTCAAGTAGGAGAGGAGCCGAACGATTTTCACTGAAAGTTTTAAGGTTGACAGTTAGGTATGCGAGAAGATAGATTAAAAAGTAGAGAACGAAAAAAGTGTTTAAAAAAATTGTTAATAAATTTTAAAAATTAACGGGCTGCAAGGAGTGGCTGCGTCCTAATAATGCAGCAGAAAGTGAGAGGAAGCTGAAACGTAACGGCAGGTAAAGAAAGGAATAAGATGAAATTGATCGAGAGGGGTCGGTCATTCGTTCACCCGGGTGGGGGAAGAACATGAGGGTTGGCATATATGATTATACGCGATTACGTATGATTATGGTCGTTCGGCCATGCAATACCGATGCATGTATTGCATTATAAGCTTATCGTAGGCGTTGGAGATAACCGCGTTCGCTAAATTGAGATAGAAGCGAGAACGGGCTGGAGTTGAGAGCGATAGGTGGCAGGCCGGATCAGGGTGGCAGGCGAAGAACTGGGTCGAAGGGGAGAGATCACACAGACAAGTCGAACAGTCGAACAGACAGGCGAGCGGACCGACCGAATATATATTCTTGGGAGCGAAATAGAAGACGAAGGGAAACGGGATCGAGAATCCTAATTAACGGCATTGATCCGTACTCATTTGCATAGGTAAACAGAAGGGGGTCGCCGTGTAGGCGTACTCAGAGATTCTTGGTGAATTCGAGAGCGATTCTGCGTTAAGCCACCCTCACCAGAAGCTGTTCGGCCGAACACTGACGGTTTCCACTTTCCACGCTGCTGTCGCTGTCAACCAACACAGCGTCGTCGGCGACGATCGGCACACCGTCGACATCCACTGCATCAGCCGCGAATACACGGAGAAAAAGAGAGGGATAGGGAGAGAGAGAGAAGAAGAGAGATTGAGCGAGCGAGTGAGAAAGGGAGAGGCGCAGGCGCCCTGATCGACCTCCAGGAGAAATGAAAATGAAATCCAACATGGCGTTGGGTAGTCATCCTGCCACATCGAGATTGCAGTTGCCCTTTCCCTCTATCTTCTTTCTGTACATCGTCCCTCTCGCTCGTTCTCTCTCTCAACTTCAGTCTTCTCCGGTGGCTCCTCGTCGCTCGCCCGACTCGTCTCCAACCCCTGTTCCGAACCCACCTTCCTATGTAAACTTCGACCCCCACGAGCCCCATCGTCACCTTCCATTAGTCGGTGGCTGCATCGACGGGTGAAGGAGCAGGTTTTATCGCGCCGTGCACTGTCTTTGCCCGAGTCGTACGCCGAGCCGAATAGAGGAGCAAACTGCGGGATTTTACAAGATCCTAGAAACGGGATCCGAAGGTTATCCTACGCCCACCCCTGACCCACGAGCCCGTTTTGCGCGTCCCCCCGCCCGCCACTTTTGTCAAGCCGTCTTTTTCCACTCTCGGGACACGGGCGAACTCTCCTGGATGCGGAATAAAGACTATTGCCGCTGAAACCAGAGAGGACGCTGAAGCGTGGAGGATTCGATTGATCGTTCGATTACCGTGCTCCGACGGATTTCCAGAGAATGACTGTGGCAGTAGGTACATTCCTTTTCACTCACGCGAACAAACAACCGACGTGTAAAAAAATGATTCGGGGAAATGGCGGAGAAAAAACAATTTTTATCTTTTACTTTCTCATTTATTCCGTAATTCTTTGCAGTTAATATTACGTTATTTTTTTCGAATAAATGTATCACATGAGGAAGATGCAATTTGAGATGTATGACAGGAGAGAACATTTGGAAAGAGGAAAGGAAGGCATTGAAATCTGATAAGAACGTTGCTGTTAAGATTTTTGGTCATTCATATTGGCCTCTGCTTACAGCTTAAAGTTCGGAATTTATGCGAATTTAGAGAGGCACAGTAAAAAAGGGATGCAAGCAGGGAAAGGGTGGAAAACACACGCGAAAATTGTTTCACCGTGACAAACGGGAGACAGTTGAAATTGAAAATATTGGATTATTTGCGTCGCGCTCCCGCGCCTCACTCGTCGACGCATCGCGGCGAGAAACAAATGTTCCGCGTCGCATCGGCCGACTTGATCTCGTGACAACGGATTCCGTCGGTTGGACGAGTCAAAAATCCCGAAATCAGTCGAAATCGGTATATGCGAGAGACTCGACGCGGGCGCGTCGAAAACCTATCGGGAAACTGCGGGGAAGTGGGGTTTGGGAGACGCGAGGGTTGGAACAAGCGGACGGCTGTCACAATTTCCGGATTTCAATATTGATGGCTGCCGGGAGCGGCGCGTTATCCAATGTGTAAACTTTCGTCCTGTATTTTAATTTCGCAACGCTCAATATGTCGTCGTCTACGGCGACGAGGACGACGGTGCGATGGCAACCGGCGGCGGCGGTGGCAACGGCATCCGTGGAAAGTTTTCAATAACAGTTTAATCCCCGATGATGAGAGACTGTGGAGGCCTCTTACCCTTTACCCCTTTCAGCCGCGAGTGCACTTCAATCAAGTCGCGTGTTTGATCTAGGGTCTAGAGCTATCCAAGATGCACTGATAATAATCGATAAATCCCGGTTTCTCGAACGTGGCTCGTTGTCTTAAAATCTTGTTACTGCGTTACTTCGCTCACAGCTTCTAGCCGTGACGAGTTTCGACAAGGACGCATCAGATTCCGCGAGTAATGCCACAGTTTGAAGGGACAGCATCCCGCTTATTACGGAATATCAATAGTAGCGGAATTGAAAATGCGGTTTGCTTCTAATTCGACTGACAGCTCAGCATTGATTATAAGGTTCAAATCAGGATTTAATGAGGACTCTACGAAAATCCAGATTACAATCTAACGGTTCATTTATATCAAACGAAATTCTCATTTCGAAAGATTTATGTTTGCTTCCCGTTGAATGATAACTGACAATTTGCAGAAGAATGTTTGCACCGATAATGGCTGAAGTACGTGGACGGGCGTAGTTGATTAAAGAGAAAAGTTGTTAATTTAATATTTCGAATAGCAATTTTCCCTATGATTTTTATAGCATCGAATAATTTATATTTCACAAAGAGTGTTTAAACCGCGTTTAAGTATTTGTTAGTTGTCGGTAATCTCTCTAAAAACAAACAGAAGAAACTGAATATCGTGATTCGCCTGCGAGCGCGCCACATCTCCCTCAAATCGATTTGCCGTTTATAACACTTGCTTCTTAATAGCCGGTAATTGCAGGCGCATACAGAACGATCCTGTGTCACGCACCCCGTTGGAGCACGATTTCAACAGAATGCAACGTGCCTCGAAGCAACGGCAAAACTCCAGGTACTGAGTTGATTATGAAGCAATTTTAAATCCAGTTTGCTGGATTCTAATTTCTGATTTAAAAATGTTAGACACGACGAAAGTTCGAGTATCAATATTTTCATTAGCATTAACATAACATAACTAACATAACATACATAATTAACAAATCGATCGTAAAAGTATAATTCCGTACGTAACACTGAAACGTGAGTAAAATATTATTTATTTAAAAGTACTTGGAAAGGAGTAATAGTTTCCAGCTATATGATTCGATCAAGTTGCTTACGGGGCGCGTGCAGTCATCTGCGACAAATCTATAAACGTAATGTTCAATAATGTTACCCCCGAGCGAAAAGTGGTATCGCATGACCGCACGACACCCTCGACACGCGAGCCACGTAGCCAACATGCGTTCACTGTTCGGGCTGTATCAGCGTTTATTGCTTAGGAACGGATCAACCCTCGGAGGAAAGCAGAACGGATGTCTCTATAGGCGTCGATCGGTAGTAGATCCTTGTGGTCTGACCGGATTCAGAGGTATCCTCAAAGACATTCATGTCACGTGGCACTGGAACATTTTTAAATGAGAATTCGAGTTTAAATCGATATTGTGAGTAATACTTCTTTGGTTTAGCTCTAAGTAGCTCGGATGTACATGAGCTCTGACTAAATTGAAACCACAAGATAAAATCTGTAATTTTGTATTAGTAATAAAGTAATATGATCAGAAATAATCTAATATTTGTATAAAAATTGCCTCAGATAGATTAGTGAATCGAGAAGATATATAGATGGCAGAATGGAACCCTGCCGTGTCCACACCACAAGGAGAAGCCACGTGGTAGAGGAATAAAACGAACAGAGGGACGGTTTCGCCCTTATGAACCAAAGCTCTTCGCCAGCAGAGAAGAAATATGCGAATTCCACGGAACCCTCGTCCTTCGATTTAAGCATTTGTCTCGCGCCAAATAACGCGTGTTATTCAAGCTAAAAGACAATAAAGCACACGTGTTAAGTTCTACTCGAGCGTTTTATCCGAAGATCTTTGCCTTACTATAACCACCCACACCAAATCCCGGTTAGTAATACGACTCCACAAACCAGATGCTTCTACAACGGATCCGCCGTATCTCCAGTCAGACTGATGTCTACTGTAAGATACTTTTTTCTGGTTACAAAGACACATTAGTTACACAACATAAACGTCTTGATATATCGTGCGTTGGGGTAACTTCGGAATGTTATTTTCTCCTTTCTGTCCGCGTAATGAAATACGGCTTCCGGAAACGGAATAGAAGAAATGCACGGAGAGAGAAACAAGATTTGTCCGTCGATCAGAGAACGAATCGCCCGAATTCGACGCTAAAACTTGTTGCAGCCGGATTATTTTGCTGTATAGTTCGTCTCCGGTTAATCCGGCAAGCAATTCCCCCGACACCCGAGCGTGTTCCGACATTTTCTTTTTAGCGATGCCACCGTCGGGTGTCGGAGAACACTTAATTTGTGATGCGGGTTAACCAGCGTGCAATCCTCGGCGAAGTTCCTACGCGCACCGTCTTCGACGGTGATACAATTACATCGCGGATGCCTCTCGAGCGTAGCGTGGATTCGTTCCCGCCTTTTCACTGTGCCAGAGTCAGAGAAATTATTCGGCTCGGCTCATTATCCAGCGAAGTCGATTTACCGGCGTGGAATTCGCCCGCTGCCTTCGCCCACCGCGCCGCGCCGCTTCATTTTCCACGAAACCGGAGATTACGCGCGGCTACGACGCTCGGTTCCCACACCGACCCGCTGGAATTCGATTTCTGGAGTTCCTCCTACGTGTGCACAGTCGCTTCGTTCCCTCGCTCTCCCTCGATCCCTCTCGCTCCCTCGGCGGCCTCTCGCAGCCTCCTTCTCTCCCTCGCTATCGGCACACGTTAGCCGCCCCTTTCGCATCGCGAAGAAGCGTATATCTACGTCGATACCGAAAGCCGTTACTCTCTTCCGCCGGGATGGATATACGAAGTTAAGGCCCCGGGATCGGGGGAAGTAGGCTTTTACTCGGTCATCGAGTTCTGACGGAAACACGATTATTCCAAGTGCTGCCGGACCGGGTCCGCTCGGAACGACGTTTATACCGCTAACCACTTTGCCTTTTTGGTTACATCTCACTGATTGGAACGATTAGCTCTCCTGTGAATTTTTCCCGGACGCATTTCGGGATATCTTTGCCTAACAGATTTTTTGATACCAGCCAATAATCCCAAAGCAGCTGCCAGAAACAGGTATGCGAAACGAAATCGAAGTAAACGAATTTTATACCGATTTTAATATAGAGATTTTTTCGTCGATAGGAATAAATATTGTTATAACAGAGAGAGGTGAGTACAAAAGGTCTTTTTTAAACGTGGATGTATGTGGGTACATTACATAACAGCGGAGGAGAGAAACGAAAGAACGCTACAACAACGCGTCGTGCGTTGGTCAAGACCGATATTCCTTTGAAAGAGATGAATGCGTATATAAAGCCGGTATCGCCCCCTGCGAGAGGACGATATCGGGTCCTGCTCCGTCATTGCGGGGCTATCTATCTGTCCAGTGAGGCATGCATACCTCGGACTCTCTGCAGAAGATCGCGAGCCACCCCACATAATGGGCTTGCGGTCCGTAATGCAGCCAGATCCCTTTTCATTATTTTATGGTAATAATGCGCCTCTCTCGGCCACCTTCCCCTCTCCTACCCGCCGGACACCATTTCCATCTCTGGTTCGCATAAGAATAACCATTGAATCTCCTTTCTTCGCGCCAATCGAGATGATAAAACGATTCCATCCTTAATACCGATGATGAACTTCTTGATGGAAAATCAGATGAAGAAATCCGCCGACTCTATATTCTCTCTGATTATATCCGAGTTCAGTGACATATTGATTAACCTCTTCGGTCCCCGAAATCAATAGTTTCGTTGACTTTATTATATCTACAGCCGGATGGCACGAACGGCGAACGTTAACTAAATTCATAAGAAATGAGATGTATCAATATAAGATGGTAGGTTTATATCCGGAAAGATAAATAGTAATTTTTACGAAAAAATGGATGAAGGAAGTTGTCGGATCGGTGAAAGTTTGACGTACTGATCAATCAATAAACGTGAGAATATAAGACGAATCAGAATCAGCTAGACAATCCCCCGGAGAGAAAAGAGGAAAGGAATTCGTACGTGAGTACATTTCTGACCGGTCTAGACGGCTGCCAGAGAAGTGTGCCCATCGTCCTTTACCAATAGGGAACGTGAGCCTCGTTTTAAGTTCTGGTCCTGCCAAATCCCGAACAGATTTGGGGTCTAGCCACTCCGCTCGTCCATTCGTCTTTCTCTTCTATCAGTATGTGACGCACGACGACCGCTTCGTTTCCTTCCTCTCTGCCCGCTTTCCGCCTCGACACTGCCCTATCCGATTTTACAGAACAAAATTTACCCGTGATCACAAATAGCCCATAGATCGAACACTTGTCCGCCACAGGATCATCCACTTCCTCGGTAATGACTCATTGTAGAATTATTTATATTACATGAATTTTTCTTTCAAATATATGAAATATTTTTTGTTGGTAACGAGCTTATATGTCCATTTTCCAAAATTTATTAATTTTATATCGGGTTAGTAACAGTTTTATAAATATTTCATCCTTTTTTTCCCTAACAATCTTTGCTCTCTTTATCTTGCCTTTATACGACGCTACATCTTATAACGGGAGGAAGATTGCCACTTCAACGAGCGAGGCAGATTCATCAAGGTGTCGATACCGAAACCTCGCCGGTTAACCCTTTAATAACCTCATTTTTAGTAGAACGACGTGTAATATTGCACCGATGCAACGCGTAAAAGTTGCTGCAGGTATCCTCGCTAAGAGGCAGAAGGGCTCGGAGTAGGAATTATGGGAATTAATTGAAAACGATTACAGCCAGGCGTAAAAGCGTAAATTAATAACGCTCATCCCGACATGGTTAAAAACTTTCCAACGGCTATAATTTTTCTCGCCAGCCAGATGAAAGCGTTAACGCTCGCGAGGAGAATGCAGGAGAGGAGAAAAAAATTGGCCGCGGCTAGGTTAACCGGACCCTTTGTAATCACGCCGTCTCTCATTACGCCTGTCAACATTTTTACCAATCACTCGTCGCTCCCCGCTTGCCAGCCTGCTGGGAAAAAAATTTAGTTGCCCGTAAATTAAGCAGTCTCCAGGCGTACTCGACCGTGAGGATTAGAAACAACCGTGCGGAACGAGGTTGACGATTTAAATTGAATTGATACCGTGCTCACGAAGACGTTTTGAATAATTCGCAGGCCACCCCTCGACGCTCTATTTTAACCGGAGAAAGGGGAGAGTTCTGTTTATTTCTGATTACGCCGATGAAAGGGGGCCGCGTAGATGAATGACGCTTCTCAGCCACTCGACCCACCGGCGCTGGTGATTAAATGCAAGATTTAACGGAATTACTATCGTGTCCCGACGCCTACAGTTTAAATTGCACGAAGCCGATTTTGATGAAAAAAGATTCCGCTCTTATAGAACGTTGCTCTAATTCTTTTCTCATATCTTCCTTAACCCAAAAACCTGAGTCTTAACAGATTGAACAAGTTTCTTGATCACGTTCGCACGAATCCCTTATTTAGATTTTCGTAAGTGACATTACTATTATTTTCGTGTTAAGGAAATATTTTTCAAGGACAATGATTTCTAGGTGTTTCAGTAGCTCACGGAGACAAGGCAGACACGAGACACGGATGGTTGAGGTTGTCGACGTTGGGCTCAAATCAAGACGCTGCCTAATCCAATCAGGGATGGTAATTGCGTGCGTAGCTCGAGGCAGCAAGACCATTGGGGATGTGGGCAGACTACGTCCGCGTGTTGCGAGGGGTGAGTCAGAATTCACCCCTGCCGCGCGTATCCATTTGCTTGTCTCTGTCTACCTAACTCAACCATTTCTATAACGCCAATAGAGAATAGAAGCATCAGTTACCGTCCTACAGACATCGACGTGCACGGTAGCATTTCAGAATGCTTATAATCTCTTCCAAAATCATAATTTCATTGCGAATTAAAAATATCACGGTTATAAATAAAAAAAAATAAAATAACCCTTTAATCAATATTTTTGCGATTAGAATTCCTGACGGAAAATTATTATCTCGAAAGAGTTAAACAACGGCTACGGTTATGAGCGCATTTTCACATATTTTTCACGAGGAAAGGATAGATGTATACAGTAGGGGAAAAAATTCGGCGAAAGAAAATTGGCCGAGTTGACAATAACCCGGAATTGCCGGCGAACCCAAATGAAAACCGAGCGCGGGAGGCGAAATTGAAACGATAGTTCTCGTTGCGTGGGTAAAATTTTTAACGCCGTCGAGAATTGAAGGTTATTCGCGGGTAATTTGCAGAAAAAAAACACGGTGTAGCGGGCGTGCGGTACACCCGCGGCTATTTGCCGCTACCCTCGGGTGGAAACAAACCCTCGGTGACCCTAACCAGTGTTTGCGGCACCGAATATGGTGTCTCGGTGAACCGAGCGGTCGAAGTTGACGCTCCGCAGCGACACTGTAATTTAAATTCCTTCGATCTGATACGGGCACGCGTGTTTGTTATCCATTTCGCGAACTATCGCGCGAATATTTTCGCACGCGCTCTACCGCGTCAATTGAATTACAATGGGTCGGACATTCGTTACGATACATTACATTATAATTTCATTTTCGGGTAACAAACACGACGTACCCGCTACATGTACATATGTGCCGCGTCGCGCGCGATTCGTACCGGATAAAAGTTCGGCATTAATTAATTCGCCCCCGATTGGGAACGTCAACAATCCACTAATCATGTAACAGTTACAACGCGCGCAGCCAAACAAGCTTTCAATTAGCCGTCGAAAACTATTCCGCAGCAGCTTTCGGCTTAATTTTCGTTGGAACGTTTCACGAACTACGTCAGTTGTTTCAATAACAGTAACAACAACAATGTTGATTTGAGCGTAATTTATATCCAGCTATATTTCCCTCGATTCTGTTCCCTTGAAAAGTTACTGACCGCTTGTCAATCGTTACCATCGA
>SHCU01000289.1:27047-40628 GCA_004307685.1 Ceratina australensis | reverse complement strand
TCAGCGTCACTTATTCTGACAGTTCTCAAATCGAAATATCAATAAACAAGCATGGAAAACATTGCTAATTTACGAAAGCGTTCTCGCGTTAATTGTATACATCATCGTGCGATATTCATGAGAATTCTATATAATTTTTCTATCCATCAATAGAAGCGCAACAAGTGAATGTATGGTTTAAAGTCGAATAGAGCAGTTCCGAGGGAGAATGGTTATCGTTGGTCGTACCTCCGTAGGCTTTAATCGTTTTCCGTTAGATTTGTAAAGAAACAGCGCGAAGCAACAGAAGAAACTCGCTTTCCGGAGTTGAAATGATCGTTTCATTGGGCGGCCGGCATCGCAACGCCCGTTATTCCTGGTAACTTCGTATCTACTCGGGAAAGTAGCTACGAAGAACACCAATTCCGAATGATTCAACGTCGAGGGAACAATGAAAACTTTGGCCGAGGATAACGTGCATTAAATACGAAGAATAATCCAGCACGGTAACAATGCTGTATCTGTTTACCTGCCACTTGGGGAAATCTAACAAATAGTAGGTTCCAACAGGGAAGACTATCGTGTTCTATGTTCCGCATGCATGTCACTTCAACTTTGCCACGTCGTCCCTTAATCGCGATCTCTGCGCTCGCTCTTCTTGCGAACCCATTGACATACCGCTGTTTTATCTCAGCTGAATTTATTCATTCAGAAAAAAGGCAGTACATCTACTGCCATTACAAATCTATTCCATAGTTAAATCCCAGTGGTTTTATAATTCAAGCAAAGATAACTTACGTCGCAAATACATATCTCATGCACTCTAGCTATACTAATACAGAAGGGCGAAAAAGAAAGTTTAGGGATGACCCAGCGCCTTGTTTCCTCCGTTCCCTTGTTCCATTGTCACGATTCGACATGGATGGTCCATCGGTCATGTATCGTCGATTACCCAAAATAGATTTAATCAGCAAAGCATTTTCCTTGGTAGGAAAGCGGGCAAACACACCCGCGCGGAGGGTGCCACGCTGTGAAGTAGTCGCTGATCATGACGAATCGATGAGATCGAGCATATGCGGCCGTGTGAACGGTGCCATACATCCTCGGGATCCGCGTGCCTCGATATTAGACAACCGTCCCGGCCAATATGTTACCGTCGCTTCGGTGAACGGCGTCGGGAGCAAAATCATCCCCGAAACGAGGAAAAATGAAATCGAATGTAAATGCCGGTGCCCATTGTTTGCCCCGAACGCCCGCCCGCCCCCGATACGTACTCGTTACGCGTCGAGGAAATGAATGATCCAGGGGCTTCGCGTTGAAAATTATTATGCTCGAACCGGCGAGTGGGCACGGGCACGGACTTCTCGCTGCGCGCCCGCCGGGAAATCGATAGTTCTCATCGGCGATCGCGGCCGCCGGACCGTAACGAGCAATTGTAACTGATAGCGTTATGTTTTTTCTAATTTATGGCGCCTCAAGTGTGATGTATGCAACGCGCATATTAAACGAGCGAGTATCAGTGGAAAAAATGCGATGCATAATTCAGTTTAACCTTCGAGTGGAACGTAGAGTTCGCGTTGCGCAAGCGGTGCTAACTTCTTAAATTAAAAGACGAGAGAGAATGTTCTCTCGTTGTACATTAATACGAGGAGCGTAACGCGAATTTCTTTTGAATAGAAATGAACGCGCGGGATGTATTCGGTTTAATCGGGACACGAGCTGATTTTCCAAGCTCGAAAACGAACATCCCCTTTTGTCAGACCGTATCGGCTGTACGAGCGCGCAAAGTCGCGACACGTTCGTCTCGGTAAACTGTATAATTTTCAATCTCTACCCAGTACACGCTGCCGCTGTTGCGACACTCCCGTTCGCCGACAACTCGTTACGTCGCCGTCGTAGCTCGGTAGCTTCCGGAAGTTCGGCGTGATAAAAGGACGTCGCGCGTAGAAAGGGCTGTAGGAGCGACTCGACGGTTTCCAACGTTCCATACAGAATCAGCTCCTCAGCCACTCGCGCTTAGGAGACGCTCACCTGCGTGTGAGTACACACGCGTGCACACACAACGCGGGTACAATCACAGTCGTCGTAGAAACGGCAGAAGCGTCGCGTCGCGTCGCGTCGCGCGGGGCTTGTGCAAATGCGCGAACGTGCAAACGCAAACCTGGCGAAAACGAACAGTTTCGCGCCCCCGTTGTAATGATTTTCGGGGTGCCGTGGATGCGGCACATAGTCGCAGGCGAAAGCGTGTGAGTGAGTTAAAACGATTAGGAAGGTGAGCTAACATCGTTGCGTCCTCCGCCAAACGCGGAGACAGAGTCACTCGGGGAGCGCTAAACGAAGTGGGTGGGCGAGAGCCTGTGACGAGAAGGAGAGAGAGAGAGAGAGAGAGAAAGAGGACCGTTAACGGGAAGACGGAGGAAGAGGCGAAAATCGAACGAGAGGGACGGTGGCGGAGGGGGTGGTTGCTTCCGAGGGGTCGGAAAATGCATGACGAAACGCACGGCATAACTCCATAGAAGTGAATTACGCGTAACTGGCCTTGGTCCGTGAAAGTTTAAAATATATTTCTGGTGATGAGATTCCAACGGTTGTTTCAGACGCCCGGCCATTAGTCTGACTTTGTCTAATTGTTCGCCCCCCGTTATACGGCTTTCGCGCATTGCCACGCAGGTAGCCTGACGACGTCGCCAATCCCATTTCGGTAATCCGGCTGCGTCCTTGTTTACTCGAACCCTGGCCGCGACGGCTGCGGACCGGATACGGAACGCGGCAAAGTGGAAAGGGAATTAAAGCCAGACTAGCAGCACCACCTCGCTCGCTGCATCCGCCGAGTTTCCGTCAGGAATCTGAAAAAGTCTAGTAATCGTGTTAGTACAGTAAACGTTGCTCCCTGGTCACCTTTGCCGTTACGTTTCCCTCTATTTATTTGCTTGCACCAAGTTTAATTCTTCAAGATGAAAATACACTCAAAAACGGTTTCCATTTGCAGAACGAAAAGTCGTAGATTGATATCACGTACTTTATTCCTTAGCGTCATTAATATGAAATTAAGAATAAATGTATACTATACATGTATGTACGTAAGACGCTTTTAAAATTAGTTATTAAAGATCTTGCTTTCGAGGGTTAATAGTTAATATGACTCATGTTGAAGCACGGCCTCCAATTGTTTCGGGGAGTCTGACGTATGTTTCATCAGTAACCGCGAAGGGCGTCGTTAATGTCCTATCGCTGGCTTGCTATGATGTTCAGGGTCCGACCCCAGCATATTTATGCCCTTGTACTAATGGCCCGATAATATCGCTCGTGAACGACTTCGCCGGGCACGCGGCGCCACGGTGTTCTTACTCGACACATTTCTCTTAATAGTTTTGCAATCGCTGGCTATGATATTTGTTCTCCGCTTAATCATACGAGCTTGCAGCAAACAAAGCTTCTACACCTCATACGTTGCGCTTCCGATCCCTACGACAAATATTAAAAAGTAATATCCGTATTCATTTTCATGATATACAGTAAAATCTGTTTTTGTGCGGTGGATAGGGACCGTGTAAAAGAAATCGCACAAAAAAATATTGGAAAATTTTATAAATACTTACATATAATACACAACTTTGTTCGATATACTACCTGAAATTTTTTTTATACGGCGGACAAGGACCGCATAAAAAAAGTTGCACTTAGAAAATACATCAATTATTTACGAAATATATGAGAAAATGCTTTCAATTAAATTAAATAATTAAATTAGACCTGGAAAAATTGTAAAAACATTTAATTCTTCATTGTACATATACATGTAAATATTTTCAAATTGTACATTAAATTCTTCGCTGCTACTCATCGCAATTCAAAACGCGCATCTTCGCTAACGCGCTAAATTGGTCCAAAATAGTTTTCGTCACTCAAATTATGTTAATTAATTATTGTATCAATATATTATTNTTTTCAAATTGTACATTAAATTCTTCGCTGCTACTCATCGCAATTCAAAACGCGCTAAATTGGTCCAAAATCGTTTTCGTCACTCAAATTATAATAATTAATTATTGTATCAATATATTATTGTATTTGTATTATTATTTTATTATTATATTAATCATTATATTTTCACCAAACGAACGGAGCGTCGCGAAGTCCAGATATTATATGTCGTCGTCAAGCAAACCACGTAGTCAGAGTTCGTCCCTAACATATATGTACGTGTATGCACATTGATAGGAAACATTAAACTGGTGCCAACGTTGCTAAGATTCATATACCGCATAAAAATAAATCTCACAAAAAAATTGCACAAAAATAAAATCGCATAAAAAAGGACCGCACAAAAACAGGTCTTACCGTAATACATATTCGACGGTTTTGAAGTATCACTCGACTTCGGCGAACAGGCAGATGTTCTCGAAAGTATTATCGGTCGAAGAAAGACATGCGACGGTTAAAGCGTTGAAGTGGTAGGTAGCGAAGTATAAGGGTCGTTCATAATTGCCAGTGCATTGTGGATATTAATTTAGTGGCTCGTTCATATCGAAAGTAATATCGACCGGCTGGCCTAGGGAAAGTCTAATAGAAGTCGTCCCAAGATGAGTTACTGCCTTTAATTTCCCGATAATAGGGCTCGGAGCAACCCTCCTAACCGTTCCCTGCCCCCATCCCCGGCGCCCCTCTGATTTCGCCTGCCTCTTCCTTTCTCTTTCCTCTAGCCACTCGGAAGCCAACGAACCGTCGTTCATCCCAGCTCGAAAGTGCTAAACCTTCGTCCTTCCCGCGGGTACCATTGCTTGAGGTGGCTGGAGAATTTGTTCGCTGATAGTTTCCGAGCGGGGGACACTCCGGCCAGTAGTTAACTTTGCGGTCGAACCCATTCATCCCGCGGAACAACTATTTTATTGGCAAGCCTGCAATAACCCTACCCTAGCCGCGGACGTTTATCAGCGGGGAACTATGTTTATACCGGTCGGCATTTTTCAGTCGACGGATAAATTACTTTTGCGGGCAATTATCGAATAGAAAATGAAATTGCACCGTACTTATTCCTTTTAATCTTCACGATCATATAGACAGAATACGCGCACGTTTCATTTATTGATGTAACACCCTATTCTGTGGATTAAATTGAATGAAAGTTTCTCGTGTACGCGCGCGTATGAATGTTAAACGTTCCTGCGAAAATATGAATTTTATCGACACACCACCCGAAGCGCCGGGGGTCCGATTACACTTGGCTAACTTTCCGGCGACTTGTCGAATGAAATTTCGGACGCTGGCCAATCCGCATCCTTCCGCTTCACGCGACGCCGCGTTTCTTTCTCATCCTGGACAAAAGGCAGTCTATCAGAAAGACCGTGGCACACCGGTCGCAAGGGCACAAAGTGATGTCACGTAATTGAAACCGTCGAATCGTGCCGGCCTCGGCCGTCCACGGGTGTCCCCGCGAATGAAGTTATTAAATATTTTTTACGAACACTGCAGCTGTGACGGTCGGGAATTCGTCAAGAATTGTCCGTGACTCGGTTTCTTTTTCCAGGAACGATTTCCCCTCGAGTTTCACTTTGTTTCTACCTAACGAGGCGACTACGCCGCGAGGGGGATGACTGGTCGAAAAGTGAAAATACAGGGAAGAAAACGTGATTTCACTTAGAATTCTTATTGCCGGCTTAACGATAATTTCCAGTAGACAGTGACTGATCGGACAAAAGAGAAGCGTGCCTGAAATTCGTCAGGGTGAACAGCTCGAGCAATTTCGTGGATGTCATCGATATTATTGAATTAGAAAAATCACCACAGTTTCCTTGTGTACGAGCACACACGACACGGCTGCCAATTCCGAGGCATCGTGCGCCGCCAGTTTGCGCTATCATGCTGACGTTGCTGGATAGCCTCCTCTGTCATACGTCTTGTATCTCTTCTGTCACTTCTTCAGTCGTACGTAAACGTAACTGCGAGCCGTGCATGTTGTTGCCGTACAAAAATAAGTACTTCATGGAGTTTACACGAGAATTCCGATCATGCTCAATTGGAATCATCCAGCCAAGCCCTGTCTCTCCCGTTCCTTCGAAAATACACTTTACTTCTGTATAAATGCAAACATTTCCGAGAACGAATGAGTCGAGAATTTTTCAAATTTCACATGAAAGCTCGGACTCGAGCTTCGAATTCCAATACGGTAGCCGTAAAAAAAGGATGTCGGTTATCCGCAATTACAGACAGCCGGATTCTGGCGTGGCAAAACACAGCGATGGTCGGGACCGTTTCAAAAGCGGCGCGAATGATTCATAAACCCACGACCAATTTCCAGCGTCGGTGCAAACCGCAGAAGAGCTATTGGAATTTGTGACCTTCGGCGCGGCATGAGCGAGGCGCAGCCTGTAATGCCACGCACCTACTTGCGCCCACTTGCGAGCGTCGGGATATACGTGTTCCGTCTGCGCGCTTCGGGTTTCAGCGAATAAATACGTTCGTACGATTCGCCGATACGTAAGTACAAGCCTAACCGGCAAAGTAACCTGAATTATTTCGAGCGTCACTCGGCCATTTCTCTCCTTTTGTTCCACGCGTATCTAATCCTCGCAAAATGTAGACTCCTATATCAGCGCGTGATTCGTTGTCCGAAATGATAATTCCGCTGGCTGGAGAGGCAGATAAGCTTATCTTGTTGTTTCGCATCTTGTTTTTCGTTCGAAGATATGCAGTTTCATTAGAGTTTCCCCGCCATAAATGGACGGTTTTTGTTTCTTGTTCTCCGCGCGGCCTTTCGCACGAACTTGCAAGGTTCAACGGTACTTATCAGAAATGGCAAATAATTTCCCGCGCTAGCGTGAGGAATGGCCGAGGCGGTGGCTCATTAGCCTTCCCTTTTTGTTCGTTCACCAACGATTTCCCGCGTTGTCCCTCGGAACGGAAACGGCTTTCGGCGAGCACTCTTATCGCGGTTCCTTCCTGTTCGCGTAAACCAACCGTAGTAGCCAACCTGGGTGCATCCTCCTACCTAGTGCCGCTCCACATTTTATGACGCGTACACGCCCCTAATCGACAGGGAAGATCTATGGAATTTACGAATAACTACATCGTTCTCCTGGCCGTTAACTTTACAAGATTTGAAACGTGCCTGACTAATTAGTACGAGATACAAAAGGGGATTAAACTGTTTAACTGAAGCGAACGTCGTTTGTCTCTGAAAACGTCATTATTATTATTGTGAGTCGAACACTCATAAGAATAAGATTATTTAATATTAGGTCATTAAGTATGAAACGTCCGATTTGAGACTGAAAGTTTGGTTTATTATATCTCGGGCAACAAATAATATAATTAATCAAAATATGCAGCTAAGCTATCAATACAGTGTTGCCATTTTAACGATAGCTTAAACGATGGATTTGCTTCCACTACAGCTTTCAGTTGATCGTCATCCACCTTGCTCAAGAGGCCGTCCGCACTTTGAAGATCAAAATCTCCGGATGGGAATTTTTCGAACCACCGACATACTTTACGTTCGTTAGCCACATCTTTGCTAAACACTTCGTTAACATTTCGGTTTGTCTCCGCTGCATTAGTTCCACGATGAAACTCATATTCGAAAATAACTCGCATTTTTTACTTATCCATGACTTACAATATTTAACGTCCAGACGACAATACGACAGACCGTTGAAAAAAAAGAGTGCATCCGAAAGCCAGATGGCGTACCTTCCCAATGCAAAAAAATTAAAAAACCATCGAAATGAAATATCGGAGATATCTTAATTCCGATCATGCTCAATTGGAATCATCCAGCCAAGCCCTGTCTCTCCCGTTCCTTCGAAAATACACTTTACTTCTGTATAAATGCAAACATTTCCGAGAACGAATGAGTCGAGAATTTTTCAAATTTCACATGAAAGCTCGGACTCGAGCTTCGAATTCCAATACGGTAGCCGTAAAAAAAGGATGTCGGTTATCCGCAATTACAGACAGCCGGATTCTGGCGTGGCAAAACACAGCGATGGTCGGGACCGTTTCAAAAGCGGCGCGAATGATTCATAAACCCACGACCAATTTCCAGCGTCGGTGCAAACCGCAGAAGAGCTATTGGAATTTGTGACCTTCGGCGCGGCATGAGCGAGGCGCAGCCTGTAATGCCACGCACCTACTTGCGCCCACTTGCGAGCGTCGGGATATACGTGTTCCGTCTGCGCGCTTCGGGTTTCAGCGAATAAATACGTTCGTACGATTCGCCGATACGTAAGTACAAGCCTAACCGGCAAAGTAACCTGAATTATTTCGAGCGTCACTCGGCCATTTCTCTCCTTTTGTTCCACGCGTATCTAATCCTCGCAAAATGTAGACTCCTATATCAGCGCGTGATTCGTTGTCCGAAATGATAATTCCGCTGGCTGGAGAGGCAGATAAGCTTATCTTGTTGTTTCGCATCTTGTTTTTCGTTCGAAGATATGCAGTTTCATTAGAGTTTCCCCGCCATAAATGGACGGTTTTTGTTTCTTGTTCTCCGCGCGGCCTTTCGCACGAACTTGCAAGGTTCAACGGTACTTATCAGAAATGGCAAATAATTTCCCGCGCTAGCGTGAGGAATGGCCGAGGCGGTGGCTCATTAGCCTTCCCTTTTTGTTCGTTCACCAACGATTTCCCGCGTTGTCCCTCGGAACGGAAACGGCTTTCGGCGAGCACTCTTATCGCGGTTCCTTCCTGTTCGCGTAAACCAACCGTAGTAGCCAACCTGGGTGCATCCTCCTACCTAGTGCTGCTCCACATTTTATGACGCGTACACGCCCCTAATCGACAGGGAAGATCTATGGAATTTACGAATAACTACATCGTTCTCCTGGCCGTTAACTTTACAAGATTTGAAACGTGCCTGACTAATTAGTACGAGATACAAAAGGGGATTAAACTGTTTAACTGAAGCGAACGTCGTTTGTCTCTGAAAACGTCATTATTATTATTGTGAGTCGAACACTCATAAGAATAAGATTATTTAATATTAGGTCATTAAGTATGAAACGTCCGATTTGAGACTGAAAGTTTGGTTTATTATATCTCGGGCAACAAATAATATAATTAATCAAAATATGCAGCTAAGCTATCAATACAGTGTTGCCATTTTAACGATAGCTTAAACGATGGATTTGCTTCCACTACAGCTTTCAGTTGATCGTCATCCACCTTGCTCAAGAGGCCGTCCGCACTTTGAAGATCAAAATCTCCGGATGGGAATTTTTCGAACCACCGACATACTTTACGTTCGTTAGCCACATCTTTGCTAAACACTTCGTTAACATTTCGGTTTGTCTCCGCTGCATTAGTTCCACGATGAAACTCATATTCGAAAATAACTCGCATTTTTTACTTATCCATGACTTACAATATTTAACGTCCAGACGACAATACGACAGACCGTTGAAAAAAAAGAGTGCATCCGAAAGCCAGATGGCGTACCTTCCCAATGCAAAAAAATTAAAAAACCATCGAAATGAAATATCGGAGATATCTGGTATCAAACTTGAGGCTTTAGGTAATCGGACATTTCATAATTAATGACCTAATAACTCAAGAATGTGTGAAAATGAAAGTTACTGATAAATCATTTGATTCAAACACATATTTGCTATTTAATATGCAATTCATGTTTCATTTGAATGATCATAATCAAAAATTTGTATCTGCACGAGTGAAAAGTGAATGCAAACAACGCGCAAGAAATTGTCGTATTAACTGGTACGTGACTGGCAACACGGCAACGTTCGGCGTTCAAACACCGAAGGGTGGACGACATGAAGACATCAACCATAACGTTGTCGAATCATGTAATGCGTGCATTTGGACGGGCAAAGTGAGGACAGATGTCACGCATCCCCCGAGTGCGAGTAGTGCAACGGATTTTCCACGCATGTGTCGCCACAGATTTGCCCCGATAACGGTGGTCGCATATGTTCCTGGGTATCGACTCGCGGCGGTCATTAATTATTCCAGCAATTTTTTTTCCGCTAAAAGCATGTTGTTCGGTTGCAGCGCGCGCGATTGCCCGTCGATACGCGAACCGATCGGTAAATACGCGAGAGGAAAATACACCGTGAATGAGATTCGAGCAATCTACGATTGTAATCAGAGAATTATCCTACACGGATTGTTCCGTTTCGAGCTGATGCTGAAATACTTTCGAGCCGATCAACGGGGAAAAAATTCATCTGCTCCTGTTGCAATTTATCCGAGATCGAACCGTCACGCGCGGCGTGTAACAGGAAAATAAGATCTCTAAATCTATCGGGAGAACAGGGTGTTTTTCCTTGCCACTGATGCGGCGGATGATAACAGAAAAACCTGCAAATTCCTGAGAAACAAGCTTAATACCATTCGTCTACGGCGCGTTAGCTGCGGATCCATTCAGTGGAACCATCTTTTTATCGTGAATCAATTGAGAATTTCATTATCAATCGGTTATTAAAACTTCATCGAAACCCAATACATATACACATATACGTGGACGGTTCGATTCCATTAACTTTTCCATTTTATCGGGCAGACCATCGAAGCACAATGGAAAAAAAATGAGCGGAAAAAATTAAAACCCGGATATCCGGTACTCTTAAAATAAAATCGAATCTTTTCAAAATGATACCGCACGGTTTCACGGTAAATATACGTTCGTATCTCGGATCTGACGTCCGCGTTAACTGTGCCACACGTTCGTGTTTTCTCACACACCACCCCCGGCGCTCTATAAATAAACGAGTTTCTTAATTAACCAAATTATACGCAACTGCATCAAAATTTCACATTACCAGTTAAGGGTTAATTGCATTCGCACCAGTCAACCGGGCCATGCAGCGGCGCCGAGCGCGTCGTGCTGAGCCCTTTACGCCGCTCGACTACGTGCCTGAAACGAGATTTGCATCGTTTCCACGTACGGATTCGCGCATATCTTCGCATCTACCCGCGCTGCTACCCAGTAGTATATCTTGGAATTACAATTTTCAAGCCCGAGGACTTCGACCCTACCCTTCTACCCCGTCTAACGAACCGCCGCTCCTCGATAGAGGATTATTAGTCTTCGGCGAGCAAGTTTCGTGAGTGGCAACCCGATATGTTTCAGTTTTACAAAACAGTTCTTCTAAAAACAGTATATTGGGGGTACCGGGATAACGATAATAGAATTCTGAACGGGGGCAAAAAACGAGCATGCATCTTTCCAAATAAACGCAAAAAATGTTATAAAAAGGAGACAACGGAAGAAGTCCAAGGGAGATTTAAACGACGCGGGCACCGAGAAAATGGAGCAAAACGAGCGAATGGCAGATCGAAAAGGAACGAGAGGGAGAGAGAGAAAGGGCAACGAACGCGACGGGGGCAGAGGGATATAAAGGAAAAAAAGAAAGAGAGGAGAAAAAATTGAGACGATGAGGATGGTAGAATGCGGAGGGAAGAGGCCGGGCGAAAAGAGAGGATGGGAACGAGGAGGGTGAAGAGATAAGGGGAGGGAGTATCTCGCAGTACGGTAGCCACGCCAAAGGTGTATCATAGCAGGGCCCAAAGTGTTGGATGCTCGTGGGATGTTCAGGCTCGTGAAGCTCCTTGCCAAGTCAGGTCTGGTCGATGGGGGCAGAACGTATAGGTGCCGTGCTCGGGAATCGAAAGCAGGAGCGAGGAGGACGCCGCGACGGAACAGAGAAGGAGGACGGACGAAAAGAAGAAAAGTTGCCGGCGGAGGAGCAGGGGACCAGTCGGCGTTCCGTCTTACCTTGTAATTTACTCACCGCGGGCCCCAGGCTATCCATCTCGTGGCATAACTCAGGGATGGGCCCATCGGTCCCCCGAAAATGTCACTCTTCACGGGGCACCGGCCGCGGTCAAGAATTTCACGTTCGTCAGCTCGATCCGGTACTTCCGCGCTATTCGAATTTCATGCATATTCTATGTTCCGAATAATCGCGACATAACGTTGTGGCCTGTAACTGAATATTCGGAAATTCTTAAAGCATGTGTCTCCTACGCATCGTTTACGAGGATGAAACGGGTCGTAGAAAGTCGAAGCTATCCATCGTATTAGTTAGAACAGGAAGAGGATCGGTGCATAATCTCGTCGGTGGCATTTCCGTCGTCCTACCTCGAGGCTCCTCTCGCCGATTGCACGTGACAAATAGCTGCATCGAGGATAATAGAATTTATGACAGTATTATACAATCGCGTCTATTGTTTGCATGGGCAAGCGTGCACAGCGAGCTGAGCTGGACGCTCGAGCACGCTCGATCCGCCAGCGGATAACCACTCTTATTCTCGTGCATGAACAGCAATCGCTCAATTACAGCGTGCCGACTAATCTCGTTAGAATTCGCACCACCTACTAACTGTCTATTGTCCGCCGGAATTATGTATTACAGGATGCCTCGACTTAGCCATCCGTGCAGCAACCTCGGCGCACAAGAAAGATTACCGTCGCTCGCGAACGAAATTGACGCTGGAAAATGCAACCGAGTATCGAAGCATCGGAAGTGGCTACGGCCCTGCATTGGATGCCGAGCTTCAATGCAACGCTGCATACGTTTAGCTAAATTACACTTTATATATACCATTATTATTTCATGGGTTCCACTGATGTGCCCTCTCACGGCTGATGCCTTTTTCTCATCCTCTCCACCGATCCTCATCCCCCTTTATTCCTGCCCCGGAGCCACGCAAAAAAGTGGCGCACGAGCGTAGATACTACTCCGCGCGCCAGGTAACCTCGCGATTATTCCGTCGCGTTCACGATAAAGACTCGTCGAAAAAGAACTTGCCGGAATACTAAAAATATTTTTTACGCCCGTAATCGTGGATCGTTTCCCAGTTTGCCGGCTATAAATCAACCGTGTGTTATTACGATTCATTACACAGATACGCCGTCAAAGGGAAGCGGCACGAGAAGCGGCGATCGTGATCATTTTCTCGTAACGTTTCCTTCGTTCCGTCTCGCTCACGGTTTAAAAGATTGAAAGAATGGGTAGGAGGAAAGAGAGGAAATAGGATTTTCTAAACGACTGATAAAACCATCCGAGAACGTCAATGGTTTTTCAGCGGAGGAACTTCCGAGTCACAAAAGGCCCTTTACCATAAGTAATCAGACATGCAAAATCCTTCTTTTGTGCGCTCAATCTCCCTCTATCCTCTTTTCGCCACGTGCCACCGTTTACCTTCTATCTCCTTCCCTTAATCGAACCGCCCCGTTTCTTGATTTCCACGATACTTTCTCGCTGCTCTGTTTCTGATGACTCTATTCCCGTCGAAGCTCTCCTCTCGCCACGGTAACATCAACGAACTTTCGGAGTCATTAGTAGAGAAGCCGAGTGAGAGTATCATACGACTCTTCGTTCCTCGTCACTTTTTCTTAAGTCGGTTAAAAAAAAGAACATATTAATCTTCTTGGTATTCTTTTGCCCGTCGCCGTCCCGACTCGGGCAGAAACTTAAGGGAACGTTTGAGGCTAAACTACCACTAAGGTTGTCATATTGCACCCGATGTGGAATCTGAAATTCAAATGACCGCCGCGTCATGACTTTCAAATCTATCGATTAGCGGATAGCGCCATGGGCAAAGTACAGTTTCACAGTGGCAGACGGAATGGGATTGGAC
>SHCU01000289.1:15159-27026 GCA_004307685.1 Ceratina australensis | reverse complement strand
ACCGATCCTCATCCCCCTTTATTCCTGCCCCGGAGCCACGCAAAAAAGTGGCGCACGAGCGTAGATACTACTCCGCGCGCCAGGTAACCTCGCGATTATTCCGTCGCGTTCACGATAAAGACTCGTCGAAAAAGAACTTGCCGGAATACTAAAAATATTTTTTACGCCCGTAATCGTGGATCGTTTCCCAGTTTGCCGGCTATAAATCAACCGTGTGTTATTACGATTCATTACACAGATACGCCGTCAAAGGGAAGCGGCACGAGAAGCGGCGATCGTGATCATTTTCTCGTAACGTTTCCTTCGTTCCGTCTCGCTCACGGTTTAAAAGATTGAAAGAATGGGTAGGAGGAAAGAGAGGAAATAGGATTTTCTAAACGACTGATAAAACCATCCGAGAACGTCAATGGTTTTTCAGCGGAGGAACTTCCGAGTCACAAAAGGCCCTTTACCATAAGTAATCAGACATGCAAAATCCTTCTTTTGTGCGCTCAATCTCCCTCTATCCTCTTTTCGCCACGTGCCACCGTTTACCTTCTATCTCCTTCCCTTAATCGAACCGCCCCGTTTCTTGATTTCCACGATACTTTCTCGCTGCTCTGTTTCTGATGACTCTATTCCCGTCGAAGCTCTCCTCTCGCCACGGTAACATCAACGAACTTTCGGAGTCATTAGTAGAGAAGCCGAGTGAGAGTATCATACGACTCTTCGTTCCTCGTCACTTTTTCTTAAGTCGGTTAAAAAAAAGAACATATTAATCTTCTTGGTATTCTTTTGCCCGTCGCCGTCCCGACTCGGGCAGAAACTTAAGGGAACGTTTGAGGCTAAACTACCACTAAGGTTGTCATATTGCACCCGATGTGGAATCTGAAATTCAAATGACCGCCGCGTCATGACTTTCAAATCTATCGATTAGCGGATAGCGCCATGGGCAAAGTACAGTTTCACAGTGGCAGACGGAATGGGATTGGACTCGCGAATATTTATGATCTAAGAAACGGAAGAAGATGATGTGAACCAGCAAATGAAATATTTATTCTCAAAATTATTAGCCATCGGCGAGTATATTCTCTAGACTGTTCTACTAATATAAATGAAGATAACCGTATCGAATTTGTCTCGCAATTCTACCTATAAAATATTCGATATCATCAAAAAGGAAAAGTACGCGAGCCGACCCGGAGAAAACGACGACAAAATCCGGAACGCACGCAAATCGTCGGTTTAAAAAGATTTACTTATCAGCCGTCATGTAAGGCGGTAATTAATTATTTGGCCCTAAGGCTTCACGCGCGGGCGCGAACGGCGGAGGCCGAAATTAATTCAGTTTAATCCACGTCCACGCAAGGCAGGCGCGAAGATACAGGTTCCCGCGTCGAGCGCAAAAACAAACGGGCCTGCGCGACCACTTATGCAAAATAGCCGACGGCAATTAAAACTAAGTAACAATTAGACGGGCGTAGGGTTCGAAGTCCCTTTCTGGTGAATGCGTGACCCCTTGGAACGTCGTCGACGCGGGCACAAAAGCGAATCCCGTCGTCCTTTTCTTCGCCCGTCTCCGATGCTCACGCACTCCTCACCGCCGCTCCTAACCAGTCTTTTTCCACTTATTCATTTCTCTCTCCGCGTTTCTCGTCCCCTGGTCACCTGTACGCGCGATTTCGTCCTGTTTCCGCCTGAGCACCCTAAGTATGGCTTTCAGGTACGAGCACGAGTAATTCAACGAACCCAATGAGCGAACGCGAAACTCATCGTGGTAGCCGGAAACCTTGAACACGCCCTTAGTTTGGTTGCAACTTTGTCGAATAGTAATTAGCGACGGGTATCAATTATACAAATTCGATTTGGACCTCTTTGTAATTTCTTCTTACTCCGTTTATCATCGCGGTATTATTAAAGTAGTAGTTCTCATTGCATTTATAATGAAGTAGATGATTTCTTAAGGGATATATCAATAAAAGGAGAGGGATAAGAGGTTGAATATGTGACGCGTTAATGAAATGTTTGAGTAAGTGTTTGCGGACGCCACTCGAGCCACTAGAATAACTACCGAAGGGAATCATTCACATCACGCTATAAACTAGCAAGGATTTAAGAAAATTTTTTTGTAGAGAGTGTAAGCGCGAAGATCAAACGATTAATGTTGAGCGATAGGAAATAAAAGGTATTGCTAAAAGCTGACTAAAGTGTTCTTCATCTTAGCAATTCAGCAATAAACGTATACTGATTGTGGACATTTACAGATAACCAGAAATATTTACAAACCGGTACTGATAATTATACGTATACAATTAGCACTAAACGTACCGGTACTTTACATACATCTATTTTTACCATAAATAGACAAATGACCCTTCACAAAATAAACGTTAATTTTTAGAAATTCTTAATATTCAAGTAAATAATAATAATCAGATAACATAAGAATTTACAGTGATCCAAATAAACGAAAGNATTTTATGGAAAATGAAAATGCATTGAATCGCTAATACTTATTTTACGATATTTAAAAATAAAAATGAATATTCATCTTACGAAATGCTAATTGCAGCTAATTAATAAAAATTCTTATATTCCGCGATTCATTGTTTCATGAATGCGATATCATGCAACTTGTTGGACTGTTAGCTTCCGCGCTGCGAAACCACCAATAACTCTACGCTCTCACGATATCTACTATCACATGTATATCAATTGTAACACGTGATATACCACGTGTGGTCCATTATTCTTAATTTCTCATTGTGAAATCCCTGAAGCGGCTGTCTATCACGAGTGACATGACTCGCTGCGTAAACTTATCGCTTGTCTATATTCACCGGTGTAGCGTACTTTATTCGACTATTTACCCAGGTATGCATTTTCAAATGCCTGCTTCTGTTTACACTGGCTGTCCCAAAAATCGATCGGAATAGTCTACATGAAAAAACAAATCGAATCTTTCATTTAACGCTCAGTGTCATCAGTCGGTTGTACGACGATCTTCAGGACATCCGGTATACGATCAGGCTATTGCAAAAATTGGATTCGCATCACGATTGGCTAGATTCGTTTCGTAAATTCCATTTAGAGCGATGCAAATTCTGTGAAAAAAAAGAATTGAAATAGATTAAAAATATTGCCGTGAACACTTCCGGGGAATAATAAAATAATTTTATTTTACAAACGTAACATTTGTCTCCCGTTCTCGTTTGTCTAAATTAAAATTCCAAATTGAAAATTGTCAAGCGATTCGTCTAAATTAAAATTCCACCGGAAAATCCCGAATAAATATAGACGTCTCTGTTTATGAGATCTCATGCATACATGTACGTATCGTGTATCCCTCGGAGCAACTCTGTTGTTATAGTCGAAATTGGAAATTCGAAACGCTCAAAGCGTTGCCCGGTGCGACGCGACGCGGCAATACGAAACGCAGCGTTAATTTTAAATAACGATACGATTGATACGTTTACATAAATTCAATTAAGGGATATGCGAGTGGAAATTATCATTTACCAGCATGAGCGTAACGCGAGACGCATCGGAAAACAAGGCGCAGAGGGGGTATGAGGGGGGAGGGGGGAGGGAACGGAGTGGGTGGGCGTTAGCTTGTGCGAATCGTAATCACGTTATCGTAACGCCGCTCCGGCCTGGTCGGCTCGCGCGCGCGCGTGTCCAACAAAGGGAAATTCGATTTGAAAATACCACGGCGTATAAAACAACGCGTTTGCCGCATTGCAAAATAATTTACTCGCTATGTCCAAGCCTCGTGCTGCGTCACGTCGGATCTTTCGTGTTATTACGCGCGTTCACAGCGACTCGTTCGACTGTAATTCGATGCTTTCCCGTGGTTCCTGGCTTTGTTACACGCAGCTAAACATTATTATTTGTAAACCAGGGGTATGATTGATCGGAAATACGATGAAAGTTCTCCTGAACGTCGCCTCGTATCGCGGAAAGATAGATCGACGAAGCGAACGCCATTTGCTGTCAAATATAATTCCATGAAAATCAGCGAGGCTCGCCTTTCGTTTGAACGCATTGTACAATTACTACGTTACGTTCAATTTGTTAACAACACGTTTTGGTATTAAATAAAAAATGTAATACTCACAGGTGAATTCAGCGAACGCGTTTCATTCGAAAAGAGGTGTTGGAAAAGAAGAACGATGTCCGTTGAAGACATCGTTTACATCGTTAAACAGCGGAAGTCCTCTTCGCTGATCCCCTCTTTGGAAAATCCGTCGGGGTCAAATTGCTTGTAAGAAAGATTTAATTGAGGCAATTAACGGGACTAGGGAAGAGCGAGAAGGATAGAACGGGGATGACAGGGAGGTGATGCAGTTAGAAGGGTTGCGCATGCGAGCGTGACCGATCGAAAAGAGAGTAGACTGACACGCGTGTACCTCCAATATTTATGTACAAGGTGCCCCGGCAAAGCGAATTCAATTTGCTCAGATAAAAGAAACATAGGCAACGCGTCTATAAGAAACAATCTGCACACAAAGCAGGTCCATCGGTAAAATTCAATTAATGGGCCTTTTGAAGCTCGCCTTATAATTAAAAACTTGATCGACATACTTTTTTTCAAGATTTTTTACCTCACTTTTTTTTAAAGGCATCCAAAGCGAATTTAATATCGCGACACTTTGAAAAAAAAAGAGAGAATGCCCGTTAGTATTTTTTAGAAAAATTATTTGAAGAACAATCACAATTTATTCTAAGAAATATTTCTATAAATCTATAAGCGTACAGCATGTACTTTATTTTCAATATTTCTCTAAGAGTTTTTCGGAAAATAGATGCAAATACGAGTCTACTTATAAGCCTATACAAAACAGCCGTGTACATCGCTATTAATCTTACCGAACGAATCCGTATATTTTATTTTCAGAACACCCTGTACGTCGCGGGCAGCGGCACATCTACACGCTGGTGGATATATGTACGGGACAGGAGGTGTAGCGCGAGACGCTGGTCCGCTCGGCGCAAGGGTGAAAGTCCTTGCTGAAGGGCCCTCCAGTTTGCCGAAAAGGAAAGGACCTCGAATACGTTATTTGAAAAGGGACGTCCGTTCTTGCTGGGGTCGAAGAGACGAGCCCGAGTAGTGACCCTCCATGTATTATTCCCTTCGAACGTCATTTCAAAAACGGCTTATCCGCCACGAGACTATTAATGTCAAGCCTCCTCCTCGTCGACGCGTAAACGGAAGGGAAGGAACGCCTGATGACGACGACGGCGACGGCGGCGGCGACGGCGACGTCACCGTGAACGAGACGATCTGATTTGTCCAGGATCCTTCCCGATTTAAAGCGACCTCGGATTTAAATCCTTCCGACGAGCACTCCATCCCTAACGAAGCTGACACCGCGAGCTCGCCAAGGCATACTTATCCGACAGCCAGGAAAAAGGGGGATCATGGAATATCTGATTATCATCGTTCAGAAACTTCAGCGATAGTTTTAACTAAATAAAATATCGCTCAACATTCGCTGCCCGACCGAAATATGAAATTATAGGTAATTCTTCGCGGACGATCGTTCGCGTTATGAAATTTTCGTGGCGCACACGTCACGTACGCTGATCGATTGGCGCGTGTCAAAGGGGAATACGAGCGTGAGCGTGTTACGCATCTCGCGTTGGATTATACTGTAGGCTCGGTGTTTAGCTGAAGAAAGAGATGTCGAATTAACAAGACAATCCATCATTGGTAATCGTTGAATGCGTTTTCTATCACGAAGGTGAGTTAGTAGCGTAAGTAGAAAAATTCATATTAGCTAACTAAATTGTATAAAAAGGACGGTAATTATAAAGTAATTAAAAAGTAGCACCAAAGGAAAAGTTTTCAAGGTATTGGAAATCATATCACTCGCTGGAAGTGTTTCATTTGAAAAGGATTAAAAAAAGGGGAAGCCTGCATTGTCGCCGTTGAACAAGTTCCGTTCCCCGTTATTCCCGGTTGCAAATCTACCGCGACTTCATAAATATTTTCATAAATTTCCGCTGGGTGCCGGACGGGACCGGGTAGAAAATTTAACCCACCGTTTTCCTAGGGAGAAGGCAGTTATGCGTTATCCGGCAGATTGTCTGCAACGTTCGAACGTTTCCATAAAAACGCATCGCTTACCGATATCGAAAAATCGTTAGGAGCAGCGTAACGCGAGATATACGCCGGGAAATCAGCCGAGTTCACCCGTAGAAGCAGCGGCGGTGGGGCTGGAACCGGGCGGCTCGACACCCTCGCCATTTCAATTATTCTTCGTTACAGATCCCGCGGCCTCGAAACGTTTTACTCATTCGCTGGCGAGCCTCGTGTTTGCTCTGCGAAGATTGCCGCGATAAATCAGCGCTTTCACTGCGATCAGAAGAATCAAGGACGACGATGGTTTCCTCCTTTTTTTTTACGGGAATTCGATTTTCTAGCGAATGTTACCGTGAAGAATGGTGCGGAAGAGAACGAAAGCCAACCGATGATTCACTGTCCCACGGCTTACACACGTGGTTACATAACAAGCGTCGTGTTTCGCTCTAAATGCTTGCGCCGTTTCGCGACTTGTTTCTGTTCGTATTAATTATTAATATAACGATTATGGTATTAATTTCATTTTGCGATGCGTGATAAGACTGGAAACGTTTGTCCCTTTAATTGCCGGAAAGCGCAAAGCCGTGAAGCAAAAGCGAGCGAGGTAATTAACTGTTTAAATTAATCTGAAAGTCGCGAAGCCACGAAGGGGCAAATGCAAATTTTTCTTTATTCCTTCTACTGCGTCGAGTGACCGACAAAACCGGCGCAACACCTCTAGCATGCGATAGTATTCTCTCCACGAGTCTGAAAAGAGGAAATGCACTTTCCCTTACACCGTTACCTTGAACTTCAAGTCGAGGTAACTACAAGCACGGCTGTCGCATTTATGAATTCCATCGATAAATTGAATCGAGGAATGAAAACAAATAAATTTTATGTTTCTCCTGAAAATTTATCTGCATTTAATTTTTAACGTAATTACAGATATCATTCATTTCTGTGATTATTTATTCAAACGTTATAAATTTTCAGTTGCTCACAATGTCTTACTCGGTATGTATTAATAATGTCTTGCTTGTCTTGATATTTACTCGCGGGGCGATCGCATCTCAGAAATCATAAATATTTTAAGAATGACGAATCTATAAGCAATGCAATTGTATGTACGATCTAAATGTATTTAGAAGAGGGAAAGTGGAACTGTCAGTTGTAAGATTTTGTTAGGGTGCGTGATACTCTTCCGCCAAACATTAAAACGCGTGTAAAAGGAGCATAACCGGTGTCAGATTTCTCGAGTAAATTGCTTTTTAAGCAGACACTGAGCAGAAACCGCGGTAGCCGTAGTTGAACAAAAGAACGAGCTACGGTCACGTCTTGATTATAAACTGAGGAGCGACGCGGTTATTACGACGATCCAGAGAGTTTTTATTAAAGCGGTGGTCCTTTCCGTGCTTTTTAAAGGATATCCACTTTCGGCGAGAACTTTATCTTCCGAAGATTTTTTTTATGAGAAAAGTCCAAGATCGTGTTGATAATGTTGTTAAAATGTGTACCGAGTTCCTACTCCGAGTCTATTTGATTGTTCCATTCAACGAGATAACGACGAAGCTTCCCAAATATGCGGTATCGTATATCTTTGCCGAGATAAAAGGAACATTCATGAATTCATGATGACCATCCCAAAGATTGGTCTCCCCTTCATTGAATCTCTATTACGTTGCAACAGAGAGCATGCTTTGCTATCCACTTTAAAGCTTCACGACGGTCTCACTTATTAAAGGTACCATTACACGTTCATTTCCTCGAACCCACCTCAATGAACACTAATCTTGCACAGAATTCAATGTACCTGATAAAATATAAAAATCTACATCCCCTCAATTTCAATATATAACTGTCTCACAATATAAAAAAAATAAATATAGTATTTTAACTGATAGTATAAAGGATGAAAATAAAATGCCCGAAGGAAAAGACTGCTGCATTTTATAGATCATCGAAAACAAAGCACTGAACTATAAATTTATTTCGCGGATTATCAAGAATGACGAGCGAGTCCACGCGAATCGTGAGAAGAATGAATGGAACCTTAAGAAACTACAAGAAGCAAGGGAAATGGGAATGGCAACCCTCTTCTCACGATTTGAAATACGATGGCGACGCTGATATAAAGCATGTCGTGGGAGTGGACTCTTTACAGTCTACTAAACCTACGGGATGATTCGAAGGATGAAGATTCGGCCAGGCATCAAACTAAATGGTCATGAAGATACTCAATCGATCCTTATCAGGGAATAAATGACGATTGTCGTTATTTCCCATCGTGATACGATTTTTCTTTCTGTAATTAGATACATCGTGCTTTTTTATTAATGCTCGTTCTTATTGACAAAAGGCACTGTAGAGGTTCTAGATTTTAATGACAGTGAAAAGTCAGAACATAACGGTACTTTTAGTACTGTCGGTTAGATGATTTTAGATTTTTGTTTCTTCTCGCCTTTATTCGCCTCTGATTTTTAAAGTATCTATATTCTACATGGATATAAACGACGAGAGGAGTAACAAAATTTTGTAACCGAACACTCGATGGGTCATAGAAATTTCTTTTGCTCGAACGAGACAGATATATTGTCTTAGAAAATTAGTGATCATCGATTTACGGTAGTTTTTTTATCGGTCCCGAGTGTTTTCCGACGAATAAAATGGCGATAAAGTCGTAAACGAACATCGGAAGGGAAGAACGATGCTGCTTCACGGAAGAGCCGCTAAGCTTAAGTCGTGGATTTACTGCAACGGATCGGCGTTAATATATCGTTTTACAAGCTGGCGTCCCATCTATTTACGACGAAATAACTGGCGATCCGTGCCGCGGTCTCAAAACGGAAATCAAGAAGTATCGTAAAGTTTCCATAGTCGAAACCGGAGAAAGACTAGGTGAGACATATAATGCGACAAAGAACGCGGCAAACTGTAAGCTCTTGCTCTCGGGCTTGGTTCAGGATCGAGAATCAATTGACAGAAATATGGCACGTGAAACAGATAGAAATACAAGAAAAACGAGGAACAAAAATAAAAAAGCTCGCGTGGGTCTTTATTTTAACGATATTTAAATGAAACAATCCGATTCACAGTGTGATTCATCAAACGATCCGACGGCTTAAGAGAGGATCTAACGCAGATTTATAACGCCACGAATCGAGAAGGGGCAATAAATTGTAATTCAGGCTCCTAGAACGAATATTAATACATATTTAAATCACAGTTTCAAAAGATAAAAGTATGCTGAATGGTTGTTAGTTAGCGTCAACTACCGTTTCATTTTCTGTTTCACCAGGGACAATAATATATACTTGGTTAATGAGGGAACCGGTGTGAATCGTAATTATGACATATTCAAACCATCGACACGAGGGCGACTGCGATAACAATTTACGTGCTCTCGCTTCGTTAAATGAGTTCATAGCCCTTCTATATCCATATCGTGCACCCTGTGCAGCTGGATGTTTAGATTCTTCAGATAACATGCAAATTAACCAAAACAGCCTTACTGACGTTAATTTCATTGTAAATTATTTTACCTCGAGAAAGATACATTTTTTGCTGCTCGTCAATAATTAGTAACTTTGTTAAAATTTTTCAAACATCTCGCGAAAAGTTCTGTTAATTATTAAGTGTATGCACGATATTATGCTTATGCTTAACGTAAAAATTTTTCTATTTATTTTATTATTATTTAATTTATTTTTAAAAACGGTTTACAAGGTGTAGAAAATGCATTTTATTTTAACGAGTAAACAGCTATCCAAAAACCGACAGAATACTAGTGCCTGAACTTGAAAGATGAATCGTATCTGTTATCTATCGAATGAAATAGCGTCACCCTGATAGAAATCTCAGGAAAGTATGACTCGCTAGCTCTTACTACCACTGATTATATTATACGTTCGCCTGTCTGCGCTAGACGCCGGATTCAGCTACGTGCCAGGTCTACTATATAATCCATTTGTTCTTCCAGGAAGGAAAAGCACCTACATAGCGGTAACGGCACCCACCGTTGCCACCAAACCACTCACCGCGAATTTTATCGCCTGCACGATCGCGGCAATAAACCACTATAGGTATTTAGCGCGCTACGCGAATCTCGCAATTCAACTAATGAAAAGCTCCGTGCCCTCGCACGTATCCGCTCGCGATGTTCTTCAACTGCGAACCAACGTGGTAAGAAATATCTAATTAGGTCAAGATTCTGCGACCTAGCACATGAAAAAAGGAGCGAATTAAAGGGAAACTAAAGAGAACTGCTCATTTAGTAAGTAGAGTGAAAATAGTTGGGCCTGAAAGTTGGCAAGGTTGGATCCATTAATTTTTTTATTACTAATTTCGTTTACACGAAATACTCTCCCTCTCGTTCTTTGCACGAATGTCGTAAAGTTTGCTCTTTGAGATGAAAATATGTCGACCAAATGTGGGGAAAGTTTGTATGCATTTTGTTAATTAATGATTGAGTTTCTTGATTGCATCGTTTCTATAATGTATTTTCATTCCACAGTTCTTTATTTTAGCTCCCGAGATGAGATTGCGCGTTAATTAAAAAATTGCACAAGTTCCCGAGAACGTTAATTGCCATTGCCGGGGGAAAGTCGTTATTGTGCCGAAGACAAGGTATCGCGATCACGGCCGAGAGGAGTTAGAAACAGCGAAATTTCTATTCAGCTACGATATTAAAACCATCCCCCCCGTCGCTTTGTGCAACAGCCGAATTACGAAATTACTTAAAGGATCTCCGTTAACTTCTACCGAAGGCTCCTTTAATTAATAGTTCCCTGGCTGTACGTTGAATACCCAGTAATCACCCAAGTGGTTATCAAAGTAATTTCTTCTCCGATGTACGGAGACTTAAAGGAGATTTTCTCCAACTTACCCGGTCGTTGTTATGCAAAAACCAGATCGGTAAAATAGAACCGGATAATTATCGGTGGATACATCTCGTTACGAGGATACTTGAGCATACCCGTTTATTCCGATTTTATTGCGTGAACAATGCGCGGCACGCGTTTGTGATCATATCCGTGTATTTTAATATGCACCGAATCGCGTACCGTGCGTGAACATACGTTTCAAAGCCGGTTGATTAACAGAGGAATGTTCGAAGCAGATAGACCGTGCTGCTGAAAAAGCTAATTTAATTATCTCTGAATTTGCTGTAATGCGACGAAACGATCCGAAATTTTCTATGAATTTTCGTCTCATTCGCGCAGAATATTATTCCATTTGTACACGTGAAACGCATTGATCCCTTTTTAATTTAAAATAACAATATGAAATCGAGATTAGAATAAAAATAAAGATCGGAAGAGATTGAAAATCTTGATTCGCCATTCTCAGGCTCGTCACGACCCACTGACCCAACTCCCTTTTTCGAATCATGTACTCTCGTTGGAATGCACGGAAAGCGGCTGTAAAAAGCGAAGTCTGAGCATTAAGTTTCGGTAAGAACCATCGACAGGGTTAGTGCCCTTAAAAATGCATACGATCTCGCTCGCTCGTATGTTTTTTATGGACCACCGTAGTCAGTTCAACCACCCTTTCGGCTTAGCGTGCAGCTGTTGGTACTCGATCTCCGTATATAAGCATCAGAGTTTCTCAACCCTTTTAACATAGCTTGATATCTATTATATATTAAAATAAATCATTCATCTTTTCATTTCTATAGCGAGAAATATGTAATAAGCGAATGAGACGGCGAATGATAACGTAAAATTTATATGGAATATTTGACTTGTTATGCTTTTCATTTATTCGCATTCCATTACAAAAGCTTTCGGCACACAAACAAAGCATTCGGATTGAAAAAAAATCT